>JBBMJY010000005.1:13870472-13900349 GCA_037833715.1 Toxotes lorentzi
TGGTAGTTTTATAAGGTCTGTAAAGGTGATACGAATAATATCTTTTGTATCTGTCCATGTGTCATGCCCCCCCCCCTCACACACACACACACACACACACACACACACACACACACACACACACACACACACACACACATATACTGTACACACAGACTTCTCTCTCTCTCTCTCTCTCTCTGTCTGTCTCTTTTTCACATCTCACTTTCAGTCAAGCAACTCTAATGGGCAAATGTGCGAGAGCATACATCAACACACACACGCACATACAGCGGGAGGGAGAAAATACGATACGCAAAGCGATGGTGGCACATCATGCTGTGTGTGTTTATGTGTGTGTGTGCGCGCATGCATACTGTTTAAATAGTGCATATGGACCAGGGGCCAGGCGACAGCTTGGTCTTGCCTGGATCACTGCACCCTGGCTGGACCATTGTTCCTCTGACACCCCCCCTTTACACACACAAACACACACTCCCCTTTGCTGGCCTTTCCCTAACAAGCTTCCTCCTCTCTGCTCCCCCTCCATCTCTTTTCTTTCTGTTCTATACCCATCCATTTACACTACTGTGTTCTTATTATTGGAGTGCTTATAATTTTGTGTGATTTCCAGTATTGGCCTTGTTGTTTTGAAATCATCAAATCAGTGGCCAGTTTTGATGAACTACTCCCATGAGTGGCCTGCACTGCTGAGGTCCAGGTGGATGCATTAGTTTAAGCTGGGCACGACTATCTTCCTCATTCAGTTTGGTTGGCTGAACCTGTTTAAGTAACGCGCACAGACAACAGGTCTTAAGACTTTTCATCATCACATCTAGAAACTCTGCTGTCAGCTCTTTGCACGTCAGCCATCACCCGCCCAGGCCAGCGCTTAGCATGGGAGAGAGGACCAAGGAGGAAAATAATTTAAAAATGATCATTAAATATGAGAAGTTAAAGGGACAAGAGGGGAAAGATCCCCCCCCCCCCCCCTTCTCTCCTCAGCATTATATATTGTGCCCTCCTACTTCATATGCTTTGCCATGCTCCATTTGGAGTCACAGATGCCTCTGTCACTGGGGCGGCATTCATTTGGCGTGGCCCCGGGTGACTGTGTCAATATTTGCAGTGAGTGCCATTTTGGTTTGGGGTGCTCTGTAAGCATGACTGGGCTTGGGCGAGGCTAAGGCTAAAGGAAAATCAACAGGAAACAAAAGCCCCAGCCCTATAGACCCACTCTCTACAATTAATTAAGCCTTTTGGCAAGAAAAGTGAAAGGATGGGCCTCCTTGGGAATAGATAGGTTGGGGTTTAAGGAGGATGGGGTGGGGGGGCAGAGAAAACAAAACAAATTAATTGCCTTGAATCGCAGGGATAATTCACATCTCTGATTAATATTGATTGCATGCGGGATAAGAAACTGCCACAAAACAACCACAGAGAACAGTTAATTTGAGGAGTTTTTACGTTAATAACTCTCTTTGTGCAAAGACGAACAAGGAGTCTTTGCTGGTCAATGACTGCGCAATTTGAGGTTGTTACTGGGTGTGTGCGTCGATCTGTGTGTGTGTCTGAGTGTGTGTGCTTGTCTGCATGCACGCCCTTATTTGTTGACTGACTGCGTCCCAGCAGTAATATTTGCCTTTTATGTAATGTTTTTTATAATGTGTGGCCCTTGGGGATGGAGAAAGAGCAAGAGCTGGCAGATTGTATTGATTCAGAGCATCTAAAGCTGCTACTTTATGGTACG
This sequence comes from Toxotes lorentzi, assembly GCA_037833715.1. Lineage (NCBI taxonomy): Eukaryota > Metazoa > Chordata > Actinopteri > Toxotidae > Toxotes > Toxotes lorentzi. The sequence continues at coordinate 13,872,202 of JBBMJY010000005.1, forward strand.
GTACAGGAGGGCCCATGAGGATAGCCTCAGCTTACATATTTTCATGATTGCTTTTTCTTGGGTCGCTTCTCAGTGACTTACTGGACAAGTCTTACGTTTTCATCCCTGTCCCATCTCTATGTCTCTCTCTCTCCTTCTGTGGCTCTCGTTTGTTTTTCTGTTCTTGTCTTTACCATAACACTACCATGTACATGCTCCAAAACTCCTTTCTTCTCTCTTTTTACTTATTGCGCTTATATAATGCAGCATTTCCAACCCCCCCACACATCCACAGAAACACACATACAGATAAAGTTGCTCTCCTTTGCAACTCACGCACAAGCAGGCAGCCAGTTCCACTGCTTAACTCGGTGTTCAGAGGGCGTAGACTCATCTGCCTTAGCACATTGGCCTCGTCATCAGCAGAGTGCCCTGCTGTGACACCCATCGGCCTCTATTACAGCTCCATATAGAAGAGGGCGCTCCGTGTTTGCAGGCCAACAAGTGGAATGCTGTGCTCTGCCGAAGCAGATGGAAGGAGCCCGGACTGGTGTGATCTAATGGGATCTGATGTGTGCATGTGTGTGTGTGTCCAGTGTCGCAAGTCTGGACTCGGCAAAGGCGGCATCTCGTGCATCCAAGCGCTTTTAGCTGGAAACAATGAAATAGTGAAAGCGAAATGAACAAGCTTCAGGGTTTTATTTCAGAAACAAAGTGGAAAAAGGCAAATTTATATCATATCATGAAGGAGGAGGTTAATGTAAATGAAGCATTACAATAAAGATTCCACACAACGTTGTGCATCTGTGTCACAACAATATAGAGTGTAAGTAATATATCAGTTTTAGGAATATCCCACACTTTTTGTTCAATAAATATATCCTTTCCGCTAGGTAACTTACTTTAATGACAATGAAAAGTCCTGACTTTCCTAGGCATATTCATTTTATCCAACACTTTAATGGGTAAAGCACATGAAGGCCTGACAACTTGTGACATCTTCACACTTACCTTTGGTAAAAGAGAGGGAACATCTATGACAAAATGAGAGCCAGAAATGATCTTGAATAAAGGCTTCTACAACTCCCCAGGCTGTAGCTGTTAATGAAATGTGTTTTTGGAATGTGCTCATCTTGCCTGTTTGAATAAAGGTTCAGACAAAATTATCTGCCAGACATTCAGGGGTAACATGCTGTGATTTTATGTTCTGCCAGTTTTCATGTTTCATTAGTTCTGTGTGAGTCTGCATGCTATATGTGTGTACGTTCATGCATGTGCGATTATCCATGCCTGAGATCTGCTAGCGTCTGTGTGTGTGTGTGTGTGTGTGTGTGTGTGTGTGTGTGTGTGTGTGTGTGTCTAGAACCTCCCCAGGTCCAGTGGCTTCTCAGAGCTGCAGCTTGTGTGGTTTTGGTGGAAACTAAGTGGACAGGTGGAATTCCAGCCCAGAGGCATGCTGGGCAGACTCACAGCGTGGCAGGTGTGGACATTTGACAGTACAGTGTTGCCATGGAGACGACTAACCGAATCCCAGTGGTGCATACATTTTGTCACATTTTCTGTACATGTTAAAATCTTGGAATGGAGATTTATGGATTTTGATTGTGTGTTTTGCATTTCTCTGTGCGAGTCCATGTATTTGTTGGACAGCATTCATTCTTCAGAGCCTAAATCCTGATTTCTTTTAAATGATTTCATGAAATAGAAACACTGGGAGACGGAGAACAAGTGGGAAAGAAAGAAGGAGACAGTGAACCAGGCTCATTTACAGAGGAAAAAAAAATGCAAGCAACAGTTTGTCAAAAGGAACAGGGCCATTTTTAACATCATGTTTGAATATTAGACTTGAATAATTAGACATGTGGCAGTTTGGTCTTTTTGAAAGGGTTGAACATCTCCTGGACAAAGAAGCACATTTGACTGTTAGACAGAGAAAATCCTGTATTTTGGTCCCCAAAATACACCCAAGGCCATCAGTGCTAGTACTGGCAGACTCCAACCATGTCCTTAACCTGAATCTGAACTATTACAGCAGCCTGGGAGAACTGCTTCAAAGGTGACGTCAGGGATAAAATAATTCAGAAAATGTATGTAATAGCACATGCCAGTTTCCATCTGCTTCTCCAGAACTTCAATTTTCAACTCATATAGAGGCCTGGACCTCGCAGGGTATGTAAGTGGTGCAGAGTAGCAGTGAGTGGACTGATGTGATTTTGTGTGGAGTAGTTTTTTTTGACAGTCATGGTGCTGGTTTTCTCTTATGCCTCCTCCTAAGCGCATTTGATTGCTCTTGTGGTTCTGCTGTCTCTGTCTCTTGCCCACTAACGTAAAGCGTATGTGTCCCTAAATGGCAATACAGATGTTTGCTTTAACAATACAATGTGGCTTTGTTTGTGGACTGTGTGTGTGTGTGTGTGTGTGTGTGTGTCAGTGCAGACTGACTGATTTAAAACTTTACAAGGAGCTCCAGTTATTTCCCTTAAGACCATCATCTTTTGTTGCTGTCTCTGTACATTCATCAAATGGAGTCATACACTTCTTTACAGCTCGAGGTAACAGCAAAATTCTGCTCAAGCTGAAACATTTTCATCCTGACTTGACACGACTTTGTCTCGGTTTTTGCAGTCTGCAGCAAATCTGGATCCATGTGCCTCCGTTCACATCTTTACGTTAACTTTGTATGTATTCATGCCACTTTTAAATTTCACTTTGTGTGTGAATTATACAACTGAGCGGCAGCATTCATATCACATTTGCTATGGAGAGAAGTGGAGCAGGTTTTCCCTCAGCAAGTGGGTAGCAGCAAATATAAAACCAACAGCAGCTGGGAAGCAGCTCTGAATACAGAATGTTTGAGTGGGAAGTGGAAACTGCTGCTATTCCACTCTACTCAACCATATCAACATGGGATTATGTGTACAGAATTTAATTGAGTTTTATGGAGAATTTATTTATTTAGGCGTTATGGAGTCCTTATCAGTCAAATTTGGATTTTTTTTCTGAAACAAGCACACACTAGAAAATACATTATACTAAGTTTCATGGAAATGGTCATGGGAGGTTTGGTCATTAAAACTTAAAAAGAACTCTTTAAATTTTTAAATTTTAATTATAGCTCCCCCACGTGGTTTATGACACCATTGTTTTAAAGGTCCATCCTGGTTCTGGCGTTTAGTCTATCATCTCAGGGGAAATTGTACAAATGCATTGACATGGAAAACAATAAGGTTGAAAAACAACAAACAACCTCTGCAAAACAAATTGGCTTTAGCCTTGCAGCTTTAAATGTCTAAAAGTGAATTACGGAGGTTAATAACACGACTCTGATTTCCATGGACTACCACAGAGAGATACTGGTCTTTTGAAGCCAGACTGTGGTCCCTTCACAGATGTGTTGTGTAATTTACTGTCTCCCCATCATGACCAAAGGCTGTGTCATCATGTGGCCCTCCCGCTACCTTCACAGCAATTAGACAGGTAGATGAAATGAGAGCGTTGCTGAGGCCAGCAATGTAATTAAACTTGGAGTGAGAGGCCACTGGGCTTCTGTGAAGTAATACTCCTCTCTCCCGCACACTGTGTACAGGCGCTGCCACAATGGCCCGTGTGTGTGCTCTTCATCAATATGTTTTATCTGTACTGTCCACATAGTGTGTGTCTATCCTCTTGGCAGGAGGAAGTGTATGCAGAAGCACATTCACACAAAGGACACAGGAAATCCTGCATTCAACAGCCAGTATAACACACTTACCTTTAATATCTGTAACTAATCATCATCTGCATCTATATATACACACACACACACACACATATACATATGCATATGTACATGACAAATTGACCTAACTTTGAGTAACAAAGGGTACAAATCATGCTGCCATATACAGTGTGTGTCAGTACAGTTTAGAGCAAATATGTATTAAGAGAACATATCGAATGTTTAGTAGAAATCACAGTCATACTGTAATACAATTCAAATACTGTGTAGGAAAAGAAAAAAAAGTCAGAATTATAATGTCTAGGCTTTGTATTAATCAAAGGCGTATCTCATACAGTGTTGTGCTGCAGGGATGTTTTCTGTGATTTCTGTTTCCATATTAAAGCATGTTATGTTCTCACAAACTGGTCAAACAGATAGACTAAGCCATAATAACATCCCCAATGACAGGCAACGTGGTTTATAGACAGTAAAAACACCAAAAAATGATAGTTGCAGCTCTGATTTGTTTCACATTATCTGGTTTGTACCGAAACCACTCCCACGAGTGCGCTGTGCTGACATGGAGGTGGTTTGCTTTGCAGTAAATAGAGGCTGTAAAAGATCTAATTGAATTGTTTGTTGGCCAAGTGTAAAGCTGAAGCTTTGTGACATACTGCTTGGCCAAATTTTGCTACTGCTTACTGGAAACTAACATGGCCACACAGTGCAGTTTGAGTTGTTAATCAGTTGGTGTTTCTCTTCTGAATTATAATGAGTTTCCTTGGGGTCTTGCAGAAACCTCATATGTCCAAGGAGTTAGTCTTTGTCGAATTCAGAAAAGTACAGGGCGGTTTTCCAAGCCCTGATCTCTTTTAATACATTATTTTCAGTGCAGCTCCAATGCAGGATTATAAAACATCTTCAAAAAGACCAGATGGCACAATTAGAGTTAAAAGGTTTCCATGGATGTGAAGGATTGTAATTCTGTTTTATCCATTTAAGACCCCAACCCTGAAACATGGCTTGTGGTAATGGTTGTCTTATCAAATAACTATAATTTAATCAGCAATACTTTCATCTTTTCATTTTCTTTCCCCCCTTTCATATCCAGATATACGTTGAGCTTTTCCTTTGTTGCTCGTGTGCAGTCATCAGTGGATATCCATTGTGCAAATGTTACTTATTTTTAAGGATCATTTCAATTTTAGTGCTCATACATTTTTCACCATTTCTAGTATGCATGCACTTTGGACGCTATATACAAACTGTGCCACATGTAGTCAAATGTGTATCACAGCTGTCGTTGCCATTCATCTTATTTTACAGCGCATCCTCTCAGTAATATTGAGTGTGTCTTTACATACTGAACATGATGATGATGATAACATCTCCACAGCGGGATCTTGTTTCTGCTGGAACATAACTGGGTTCCTGTTCCCTGCATCTTTACTATTCTTTCTTTGTTGAATTAGCGCTTTTCTCCTGAGCCTTGCGTTGTCTGCAAAGTCACACACAGAGCTGTGACAGCTGCACACATACTACATACACGTCGCAACACTGTGACATATGAAATCTTGTTATATTACATTTGCAGCTCAGCAGATGCCCTTATCCCAGTATATTTCCTGAACTAAACTTTTCTCCAGAGGCATTCCCTGTTGGGACTTGCACAGCTAAATAATGTAACCCTCCAAGTCTGACAATGTGAGAAGTAAATATTAAATATAAATTCATAAGAAATACAGAGTAAACTGGGTGGATCCTTCCAAGTTGTCAAATGCTGAGTAATACCACATTAAGTGAATTATTCGCTTTAAACTTGACAGTAAGACATTTTAACCTTATTTATGTACACGGATACACTTACAGCTGACTTCCGGCACGATCTCAAACATAATTTCTTTGTAGATACATACAGAGCTTTTTAGTACACTTGCAGGCGGTCACTACACATGAACATTAAAATCAGCCATTAAATACCTTATGACTTCCTCTATATGTGCTCTAGTGAAGAGGAAAATCCCTGGTGATGCTTAGATAGGTTTTATTGCTTTCAGCGTGACAGCATTTTATTTCCCCTTGCGGTTCCAGTATCATAGCAGCCCAATCTCTTCTCACCACACCATCAGCACCTTTCTCCCGGACCCAATTTAGCCGGTGCTCCTAAATCTAGCACGCTAGGACCCGCGAGATTCAGAACAGTGTTCTTCATGGAATAGCACCCTAGTACCTTAAAGGAATAGAGTCGGAATGTAATTAGATGCTGCCAATCTTGCGCAATCCCTTCGGAACTCAGGGGCTAGCGGGTTTCTTAATGGAGATGGTTTCCACGTGCCCATATCCTTCAGAAGTAGAGCAGAACTCACTTTCAGATCGTTTTGTTAAACATCAAAGCATCTTGTTAAAATGCCCACTGTTGTGAATGTCCCCTGTTGGATCTGATCTCATTTACTAAATGACGCTTATTTAAACTTGTATGTCTTGTAAAACAAATTCACAACACTCAGTGCAACCAGGCTTCCTACAATTAGGAGGGCAATGTTATTGGTTTGCTTTCTCAACAAAAGTGTTCAAGTCCTGGGGATGCTGAAGATGGAGGGCCATTAAATATCTTACATGAATGCCTATTTTAAAATATTTGTGAATAAATATCACACTAAAGTGATAATATCATAAGAACCTCAGCTGCAGCTTAGTCACCATGTACTCACTTGACAGATCTGATGGCCAGTAAGGTTATCAGGGGCTTGCTGATGGTGTGTTAAACCCTGATATAAATGTGGTTTAAATCCCGTATAGCTTAAGCTATGATGAGAAAGTAGCTTATGGGACTCTTGCCACTACTAAATCTGTTTCAGAAGTCACTCTGATGCTTAGCGCTGCTATTAAGGCTTTTCAGGGTATTTATGATATGGAGAATATACTAAATATCAAACGTTGTTAAGGATCTACTACCGAAAGATTAACCTGTAAAGCCTATGGGATATCTTCATACTGTGAAGGCATTGGATGAAGTGCACAGACACACCCTGCTAATGTATGGTTGCTGAGGACACATACTATGGACTCTGCTAAGCACTGACCTCACAGCACTGGCTCTGTACTCAATATGTGGTCTTCATTCTCCCTTAAAGCAAGGTTAAATGGCTGTAAATAATTATTGAGCGAATGAGAGTGCAGGTCTGACAACATGAATCATTGTGTAAGTGTGTATAGGCGTGTGTGTGTGTTTTAGAGTGTGACTTTCATTGTGGATTTGCCTATGTGAGCCTATTTGCAAGTGTCTGGCAGTGCGGTGATAGGTCTCTGTCTGCCTCTTTCTCGTCTATATCCCACTGCTTCACACAGTTTCAGGATTAAATTTAACTAAATGTGTGTGTGTGTGTGTGTGTGCGCGTGTATATGGGTGTGGGTGTACTGTACGTGCTGAAGGCCGTCCGGAGTGAGAGCCACTGTCAGAGCTGGACAGCAGAAGGTGACGGCAGGAATAAGAGGCTGCTGGCATTATTAACCCCTCACTGGGTTGAGTGGAACAGGCAATTACGACCAGTCATATGGCTGTCACATTGCCAGAGGGAGACAGCTCTAACACACACACATGCACATACAATACACATACACACACACACAGCGCCACAGACACATACGCACATGGCATCAGAGCCTTAACTTAAAGGACAGTTCCAGTTTATTACAACTTGAATCTCATTTTTGTAGTTTTGTGCCATTGTTCCTGCCCGTTTTTACACCTTTATTCTGATAAGACAGTTGGAGAGAGACAGGAAATGGGGAGAGAGAGGAGAATGACACGCAGCAAAGGGCCGGCGGGTGGAATCAAACCCAGGGCCACTGCAGGCAAGACTTTAGCCTTAGTTCATGGGGCCTGCTCTACTGAGTGAGCTGTACGACGCCCCGATGAGGACAGTGTTATCATAACCAATAGAAATGATGGCAAAATCTCTAAAGAATTAGAGTGAAGTTGAACTAACCCAGATGGTAAGTTCGGTAAATGTAGCAATACTGAAGTCAGTTTCGTTTATATAGCCAAGAACCACAAATTTGCCTCAAAATTTGCCACAAATCATTCATTTGGTTTAGATGGGGGGAAAACTTTAACAAAGGAGGGATCCGGGACAGACTGACATAACATAGATATCAGTTATTGAGGAGAACTGAATATGGAATCTGAAGAAGAAGAATATTGATCTGGGAAGACATTTAAAAACAAATCTACCAAAACTGGTGGCAAAACTGGTGGGACTTGAACCACATGACCTCCTGTCTACCATGAAGACCTGGACAGGGGACAGACTACACATATAGTGAACAAAATGCAACAATGTAAAATGCTCCATTACAGGTAAAAATCTGCTCAAAAGTATTTAGTGATTAGATCATAAGCAAAATCCTAACATTATACATCACATTACTAATGCCTTACTGTGTAAGGAGGACTTTAATGTTGTAGTTTGTGGAGTTGGAGCTAATTTGAACTACATAATGTCTCTGGTTTCATTCCACCACTGCACACACACACACACACACACATTTCGTAAAGGTTTTCTGTCTACATAACATCTGTCTTTTCTGCAGCATCTTCCTTCTGTTTGCAGCAGCTCCTCTTCGTTGCTGGTATTGTATTATAAACACCCACCCACACCAACTCTCTCCTTCTCACGTTCTATTTCAGGGTGTCAAGCTGCTGAGCACGGCCAAACCTGCTCACAGCAGTATATCTGATCAAATCGATGCCCATTTCTCTCTCTCTCGCACTTTTTCTGTTCCTTTCCCTTGTTTCTGACTGCGGTTAGCCATGATAGGATAGGATGATTGGAAGGCGATACATCCACTAGGTCTGTCTTGTCTGTGTGAGATGGATAGATGGAGACGGGGCCGGGGGGGGAGGGGGGGGGCGTCGGGGGGTAAGATCAGTGAGAGGGCTTTGCCATGCTGCACTGCAATAAGGTGTTAGCGGATCCATCAGTGTAGCACGCTTAGTGGAAGCCAACCTAAGCTTACTGGACTCTCTCACAATGCAATGTAACTCGTCCATCTCGCCTTCCCTTCATGTCCCCCCATTAACACCTCATTCCTCAGTCTTGTAGCACCCACAAACAATCAGCAACATGTCAGCCATTTTTCAGTGTTCGCCTCCACCAGTTTTGTCTGTCAGATGCCAACATTTTTCACAAGTTTCTATTGTCACTTCTCTGTTCTTTCCTATCTGTGTTATTGTCCCTTTGTTTCTCTTTCTTTCCTGTGCCACACTTTAAGTTGTTGAGTCCAGATTTATTTGCATCTTCTGTGAAAGCTTAATCTGTTTTTTTTTTCTTCTTTTTTGTTCTGTTCATTGAATCTTCCACCACTCCCCTAGATGATTATATCTTCCTCTCTCGGTGTGGAGGAAGGCTTATTATTATTATCTGGTTACAGAGTAAGAGGGATACAGAATAATTCTGTTTTTCTTTCCTGTTTTTTCAGACCTGAGGGGGGGTCAGTCTGTTGCATCAGTTCTCAAGTTTTCCCTTACTTTTCTGCCGCCTTGCTGCCTACTTCCTTCTGCTGTGTTTTGATGCCTTTGTGTGCCGGCTCAGGTCCTGTTAGCTTTAGGAAAATGCAAGGAGCCACACTGTTTCATTAGTACAGCGGGTCCTGTCACAGTAGACTGAACACGTACACACTCATCTCGGCCATTAATTCATGACTCAGCCAGCAGACCAACACGGTGTGAGCGTATGTGGGGATGTGTGCTGCCTTTGTTTTTACTCTTTTATCAACATCTAAAGACTCTATTCGTACTCTGTCTTCACACACGTACCTCTGTGTATAGCTGTCCGTTCCTATCACTCTTACCCGTGTCAGTTCCCTCCTTGATCTGATCATCTGATCCCACACTGTACTCTCACTTAAAAGCTGTGTTCCTCTTCTGGAGCCATCTTATAGGCTATTAGCGGTTTGTTTTCTTTTTTTTTTCTTTTTTGTTTTTGGTCTTACCTGGCCCAATATTTTTTCCATGTTTTGTATTTTCATTTTGCCAACCTGCTGCTATGGTTACCAGCTGGCTGTCTTTGAAAATGCTATTCGTTTTGTTTTGTTTTATAGGGTACTTCAGCAGTTTCCACGACACACATGTTCACTCAAACTCAACTAAAAACAACAGAAATTAAGATGTGATTTAAAAAAAAACATTTACCCACGTATTGAGTGTGTGTGAAAATTAGTTAGCAAGAAAGCAGAGAAAATGAAACCGTTAGCTAAAAGTAAGCCAGCTAAATTAATGGCCAAACGGTTTCTAAAGTTACCTAGAAGTAACTGTTAATGAATAAACAGTTGAAATAATTTGCTAAAAGTGATTTATAACCTATTGAAACTGTCTTGCTAATCTAGCCAGAAATGGACAAACAGTTGAAAGAGTTAGCTAAAAGTAAGGGATAGTTTAAATAGTTAACTAAGTGTAACACATAGGAAAAATAGTTAGCTAAGAACTTTGACACTGGTCATGACATTGTACCGAAAAAGGGATCATGTTTCCACCACTGCCAAGTGGAGTTGGCGCCGATAAATACCCGTGTACTGTGGAGTCATTTGACCCAGAAATGAAAATTGATTGTGCCCTTCCTGAAGAAAAAAGCCAGATGTTAGTGAGTGTTAGTGGGTTTTTTGTCCATTGTAAAAGTAGCTTTTGATAACCGTTCAGCAGCTGATTATATTAGTCATCGTTCAGGCAAAGTGCAAATGTTTGTCACTTTCCCTCCCTCTCTCCTCCTCCGGCTCTGTCACTAAACGTCTCCTCTCCACATGCTCCCTAACTTTACATTTTTTATTTTGCCTAGTGACTCAGCACTGACTTTGTGAATTCAATCATCACGTATTTATGAGAAGCCCTTAAGTGCACTCGTGCTCTGGAGGTGTGGTGCTAAAAGAGATTTTCTTTCTTTCTTTTTTTTTCACTCATCCTTTCTATGGTTTTTATCTTTGTTGGCAGTCATCCTCCCTGTCTCATTTCCCTCCAACTTATATTCAGCTTAAGGTCCTCCAAGGGAACTAATGACGCGACTGAAGCATGAACTCAATCAAAGCTGAGCTCTGATAGGCTGACTAACACATCCCTTTTGCTTGATCAGGACTTTGATTGACACCCTCTCTTATGTTCAGTTTAAAATGAGCCCACATTAACATTCATTCGGAGGAACAGATTGTTGCTCTGTTTCCCAGTGCATAATGAATCATAGATGTCAGTGATGGTTATGATCAAAATTGTTTTGAAGGATTCTTTTTGTCTGCTGTCAATAAATGGCGCCTCTTTTTTTTTTTTGGTTCCTCGTGGCATGCTTGGGTGGTGGAGATCCAATTCATCAGGGTAATGGGCCTCCCAGAAAGCAGAAAATGTCAGTTAAATGAGGAACATAGCCTATACTGTACACATATGGCCACTATTTAAGATCCATGTCTGTTGGGACCCGTATAGCAAGAACACTGTGGTATTAAAGGACAACCATTTGTGAACAATGTATAATTGGCAGTTGCTGGTGACGATGTGGTGTCTATGAGCATAAGTACGCATAAGTAGCTGTTATCCTAAGCTTATCTGTAGGAATTAATCCCAAATTGAAATAATTAAAAACAAAACCGTAAACCTTTAGACTTTAGAAACAGTGTTCAAAGAGAGCATAATCCCTTTTATTAAAGACTTAAGTGCAAACACAGACTCAAGCTAATCAAGGCATACAGCAGTTTACCATTAACCTAACCACTGTGCAGCTGTGTGTGTGTGTGTTTTGTTGCATTTATTGTTCTAGTAACCAAGAGCACAAATGTTTCTGTATTTTGGGATATGCATGTGTATGTGAGGAGGAGACCCTCTGCATTGTTGGTTAATAGTGGGATTAATCCGCCTAATGAAAGGAACTGAGAAATTTCTTCCTGAGCTCATAAAGCACACACTCAGCACTTGCCCTGTAAATAGAGCAAACAGGCAACAAATGCTCTTTTGTCCCTCTTATCAGTCTCACTTTCCCCTTTTTATTCACCTTATAACTCATAGGTTTTCAGAATCGTATTTTTTATACTTGATTCTCCTTGAGTTTTCTCCCTCTGAGTGTGTATGTTATTGTACTATATTTGGAGAGCATCGTCCCATTTTCACCAGATTTTCTTGTTTCTTTTAGTTTCCAATCAATTTCTCTTTATTTTTTATTTCTGAGTTTTTTTACTTTTCTTTTTTCCCCCATCATACCTTCATATCATTTTACTTTTTTCCAATACATTTCCACAATCTTTTTTTTTTTTTTACTGTAATCTCGCCCCTTAATGAAAGTCACAATTTCTTTGTTTATTTTCTAGTATTTATTTCTGCAGCAAAATCTGAGTTCAGCCCAGGCCAGTGAGAAATAAATTATAGCTGTAATATCTTCCACTGGCTGACAGCCAAATCTCATCTCTATACACTTTTTAAAGGTGTGTGTGTGTTTGTCTGTGTGCTTGTCTGTATCAGGATGACTGTGTGTGAGTGTGTTTGCTGTTTAAGTGGAATGATCTGTCATCACCATCCCTGTCTCCTTCCTGACAGGACGTTCAATCATATTCATGCGCATTTCAATAGAAAATGTACCGTCATGTTCCTGTCATTTGCACCGCCATGATTATAACCCTTCCTAAATTGTAACCCGATCCATCTCAGAGGATAAAGGTGAATATTTTTAAACCGTCCCCACATTTGAGTTGAAGTGACAGATAACAGTTTGCTAAATATGGCTCTCACACTCGACTGGGTTCATCTCACGATCACAAGGAAATAAAATTGCCTAAGATTAGAATCTAGGACCAAATTCATAATCGTCTGAGTGTCTCAACCAGTCTAAGAGTCCACTTTGTGGCAAGGCCCTGACTTTAATTCTTTATAACCTCCATAAAACCAGATACTCCACAAGCAAATTATCATGACAACCGGGCCAGCTCTTATACAATTTGAAATATGTGCTGGGCTGCTGCTCTTTTTGGCAGATGTCTAAAATAACTAAGCCTATTTGGAGAAAAAAGGCCAATCCTACAGTGGGCACTTAAGCCATTCGGCTCCAGACCTGAAGTCAAACAGAGTGTTTGGCTAGAGAGAGGGCGATAATGCGCCCTGCTTTCATCTGTCACACACACATCATTTCATTTACTAACTCGGAACAGGAGGTGTGAGATGCATTTATGCATGTTTTCATGTGGGTATGCATGCATGAAAGCATGCATGCATACCATGCATGTGTGTGTATATGCACATGTTTATGTAGGAAATGCAACCAACTAGATCTTACTTGTCTGAGCTAATGTGAGAACAAGACAGATTCATTATGTTTTCCTCACAGATATCCTACGCAGGGCTTTAAACACGAACAAACACTGGCAGTTATCCTGTCAATTATGTGTTAGACATGTGTCTGCAGGGTTAATGATTGTGACTGGGTGTCATTCATGTGTAGATGCAACACACAGGAAGAGTCCACTGAATTGTGTTCCTGTGATTTGTGTTTTGTTTTGTGAAATTATACCTTTCACTTTGATATTGTAGCCACATCAGTTTTGTTCATGTGTGTGCAGTGATGACTGTCTGACTCCCATGTTTTTCTTCTCTATTTTTTATTTTTTATTTTTTTAAGTTTGGATGCAACAATTAAAGCACAGATTTTTTCTTTCTGCACTAGGAGTCTGGTGCTATAACCAAGGGCATGCGCACCAGTCATTGTACTGCAACAATGATAAGGAGAAGCAGAGAGCAGAGTGTGGGAAGAACACAGTGTCTGATTTGGCTGTAGAGCTGCCTTCTGTCTGATCTTCAGCTAAAAAGGCCCTAACTCCTACAACAGGCTTATAACCCCTCACTAATCCCCCCTTCTGACTCATTTCACTGCAGTTTGAAGCTCTCTCTTTAAATCTCTTGTTCGCTCGCTGCCGTGAATTTGCACACACACACACACACGCACATACACACATATATGCCAGAGACTCTGAACAACAAAACCCTTCAGTTGAAATGGAAATGTCTCGCTGGACCGGTAAATTGCACTGTGAGAAATATCTTTAGCCAAATGTTCGCACACAGGCACAAGCCAAGGCACAAGTACACACCGCAAATCCATTTTGTGATTTTGTGTTTAATTATAAGTGCTGAACATAATGCTTTTCATGATGAGAGGAACAAGGACACCCTCAATGGATACTCACAATACACATGGGCATGCACATGCACACACACAAAACAACACTGATACAGTCCTTTACGTATTTGTCACAATGCCTCTTCCTTCTCTCTTATCCTATTCACTCTAAAATTAACAGATTTATTTTTTCTTTATGCCGACCAAATTGAATATAGAGAGTTTGGTGAGTGAGAGTGATTGTCAAAGGTTTTGAGGGGACAGGAAGTAACCCCTCCCCTCGACAGTAGGCCTTTGTGTCATTATTAAAGATTAATGTTTTTACGAGCACCGGAGGAATTAGCATTAGTGACGGTTTTAGTGTCAAACGCTTGTTTCAGAGCTGTCACTCGCTCCCGCCTCCCTAAAATGAGACGACTTAATATCATGGCACTAATAATACCACCTCATCACAGTGCCAAAATAGCAGATCACAGCCATGGGTTTAGTGGTAGGGGCAGAAATACAGAAAAAAAAAAGGCATGATTCTGTCACGTCATGGGAACCTAAAGCTTCCTCCATATATGTCTTTCACATTTAATTAGCACAGTTGTCCTTTGATTTCCACGTTGGCCCAAATATAAATCGATGCTCTTTTTGCAACACCTGATTTGGGATTACGATAAGAAGCATCAGTGGCTAATCAGATGATTGAGCTGATTTTGACAGCTTTAAGCTGAATAACTGCATTTTCCTGTTAAATGAAAAGGAAGGCGCTTCCATTTCAGCGTAGCTTTTCTTTTACAGTACCTCAATAGTCTTTAAATTCATTATTTTATGCTTCTGTCTATAAGGGGTCCTTACACTGAATATAATGCAGAATATTCAGAATACTCAGTAGTTACATAGGAAACCTCTCCAGCAGCTCTCACTGATAGATTGTCCTACCTTCAGAGTGGCGCTGCAGCTTCACTCTCCATCTTCATTGCCCTATGGAATTGCATTGACCAGTCAAATGTGAATGGGATGAGAATGAGGTTATGGAGAGATGGATATTTACCATGCAGAACATATCACCGTCTCCCCATTTAGAGCCATTAGGCTCCGCACTCAAATAATATTTCAGCCCCTCTTTAAGGCCAGACTATCAGGGAATTTTGTTTTTATATGATCCAATTACCTTTGTTCATCAGACAGGAGTTAAATGTCAGTGATTCTCACTGTAATTCACATGCTCTCAGCTTCATGACACACATACTTGAACCCAGATACTAGTATACAGTCTCCTGTGCTGCATGTAAGATGAGCATGTAATAGCTGAATGATGAGGGCGGGCTTATCACCAGGATTTATGGACCATTTAGGCCCCCATTACTTTTATGATTATACTGTAGGTTCATTGAGTCATTGTAATCTTTAGACTACAATGCTGTATTTTGAGAAATTCTGTTCAAAGGGTTGCATGTTGGCAGAGGAACTCTAAACCTTGAACCTCCATTAATGAGTTTTTTTTTTTTTTTGATAATATAGAGTTAAATGACTATGTAATGGGAAAGGGGTCGCTAGTGGTGCTTAAAGTAATTCACAGAGTATTAACATCCAACTTTGAAGCTCTACATAGCTTTTATGCCTCTTTAAGCAAACTGTTCTGGTTTCTCGGCCTTCATATTTACTGCATCAGTGACCCCGAGCTTCATCAACCTTAGCAGTTTCTGGCAATAAAGCTCCAACTCTGATGTTACCCATTCAGTACTGAATGCCAGACAAAGTTAGCAACCAGCTAGTGAGCATAGTAGAGAATCTAGCAAGTTAAAGATTCTTAGTTGGTTCTCACCAACCAAAACTGGGGGTAATACAATGGGTATTAGACTTACATGTGTAAAGTGTCCAGAAACATGACTCCAAATAAATGTTAATGTTGCTTTGTGTTTTCTAGATGTGTAAAGATGCAATTGCTTGCTAACAGGTTAGCTGTAACAGCAGATAAAGGCGCGTTAGTGGTTGTCTATGTCTCAATATGTTGCAGTGTTCTGTCTTTGCCCCCAGGTGGCAGAAAAAAAACAGTGCATCCATGAAATGTTGAAAGTAATAATCTGTGACTTCTACATTGACATTTGTTCTACTGCTTTGTGTTGATATTTTATAATAAAGGGCTTCAACAGGCTAACTCTTGGTCAGTTCTAGTGGAAGACCAGACCTAACAAAAACTACCCTCCACTTGACAAGTGACCCAAATTTGCTACGCAGTGTTTAAAAGAGAGCTGTAACTTTGTGTTAGGGCCTTGTGCCCTGAGAAGTATATCTCAGGCAGTCCTTTCTTTCCTTATTCAGGTCAAGAAAGGCCTCTAACCAGACACAGTACCCCCTTAAATTATGCTCCATTGGGGTGCGTTCCATTTCATTTCCACCCTTGTTTATTGCTAATTGTTAACAAATGAATTGTTCTCGGTTCCTCTTTAAACATACATATTTAATGTACAGTACGACAGCTCCTGCTTAGCGAGGGAACGCTATCACACAAACAGCAGAGAACTAATATGAGCTTTGAGCTGCGGAGGCTTTCTGTAACAGATTATATTCAGGGACTTTGCAGTGGAAATGGACTTTGCAAAATGCTGAACAGTTTTAGTCCACAGTACACAAATTAACAGGCTCACAGATTAGCAGATTCCCATACGGTCAATTGCATTATAGTGCATATCTGTAATTATCCATTGTCCATGCTTGTGCATCTTTGCAACACCAGCACAGGAACCATATTTGATTTTGATTAAGGCTGGGACAGTTAGCTTTATGCTAATGAGGAACTAGGTGGTACAGTGCTAGTTAGTATGCAAGTGGACACAAACCGATTGAGGAGCTTTCAGACAATGTCAGTCAATGTCAGTTAACAGCTTGGATGAGGGACATGAAAGGATACATGTTTGATTAGCCTCTGAAGTGAGGGATGTGCCTTTAATCCCTCCTCTAACTAATCCCTCTTGGAGGGTCCTCACTGCTTGGGAGTAAAGAGTGTTGTAAGTCCTAAGTGTGGAGCCTGTGGTCATACATTCATCTGTTCATTCTGTCTTAAAGCTCACTGACTTTGATGATCTCCTGGGTTGACATTTTCTTTTAGGGACATACCTTGACAGCTATTTGATGGATTGCCATGAAATTTATTACAGATATCCAAGCTGCGCGTTGGTTGAATTCTGATAACTTTTCCTGTAGCAGAGATTCCTGGTTCCCAGATGATGTTTCCCACAGACTCTGGTGATTTCCCGAGTTTTCGTCTGCAGCACCATGCAGCTGACGTTTGTAGTTTTGAGTGAAATGTCTCATGAACCATGCATTGCCATGAAATTTGGTCCAGACATTCGTGTTCCCCCTCAGGATGAATTGTAATAACAGTGGTGATTTTTTAAAAACTTTTCATCTAGCACCATCAACCAAGCTAAAATTGTTTGTCCAATACAATATTTGATGATAGTTACAAAACAGCATGATACAAATTTACATCATGAATATCTGCAGCATGAAAAGATGGGTATTCATTCATATAAGAGCGGTTTTAGGTCACTTTACACATTTGCCCTCCATTACATCTCTCATTCTCACGCTTCAATTATTTTTTCCTTATCAAAAACTTTTAAAGCTGCAATTATAGAGCAAGGTCATAAAAGTAATGGATGATGAATCCACACTTGAGTCTATACCATGTAGCAAATGGGAAAAAAAAGGAAAAAGGAAAAGCTAATTGTAATTCCCCGAGCACCATTGGAACGTGAAACCTCAGTTTGTAGCTTTATCCTAAATGCTGAGTTTCAGCTGCCTGTACCCATTATAAGCGAACATGCCAGAGCATATCGTGTTCTGTGCAATTCAATTTTGCCAAATGAATATCCAGGCTCCAGATAGCATGCTCTAGTAGCTATAGCAAACCTCCACGCAGACAGCAGCTGTCATAAACGACCAGTTGCCGTATAATGTATACCAAATGCTTCACCGGTGGTATCAATGTGTGATCAATATGCAATAAAAACTCATTAAAGCATTCTATGTTCTGTCATGGAAATTAATTCCACAAGACAAATCTGTGATGTGTCGTCCTGGATATGATTTCAGTCCATCCATGCAGAAACAAGTTATTTAAAGCCAGAAATTGGATAGGGGAGGGGGGGGGAGTGAGGAGAGAGAAATACAAAAACAGAGATGGAGAGAGGAAAGAGGAGGATGAAACCAACCCATCTGGAAGAGAGGAGACAGAAAGAGTCTATGACAGCCCAGTATAATGAGATTTGGTAGTCTGTATGGCTTTCTATTCACCTGAAAGGGAATTAACATAAAACACATGCGCTATTCTCCATTCTGCTCACATCTTTTCAAACCATCATTGCTCCATATCCATCCCTCCCACTCTCCCACAGTGATTTCAGCATCTGGCGGATCAATCATCTGACTGTTTATTGCGATTGGCGTCTTTTTACCTGCTTTAAAGGCAGTGAGACAAAAAAAAATAATAAAAAATGTGATTGAGATGTGTGATCTAACCATATGTTTATATTAGCTTTCAAGCTACATACCCCAGCAGAATGTCATTGGATGTTTTGCCACAAATGCTATTTTGGTTTAATCTTGCTTTGTAAAGCCTTCATGTTGGGATACTGCTGTGAGCTATGGGGGAAAACAAATGCAGACTGAGTTTCAGCACAGGATAATCTACGTCTGCAGTTTGTCGGCTAAGGACTCAGAAATACAAACGTTACAATTGCATTTAAGTATACATGATAAAAAAAAATAGTTGCTGGGGAGTACAGCTGTCCTCCCACTGTGAATGGGTTGATATTTTAATGGTTTATTCTGCGTTTACTTTTTTAAAAAAAAATCTGGCAAGGGAATAAACATAGGCATGTATAAATCTTACACCAGCCTACACATGCACCTCTTCTCTCACTAGATTTTTTTTTTTTTATTCAAATCCCACACATTAACCTGAGATGCATTAATATGAAAAGCCAGCAGTTTATTGATTGCCATAGCTTCTTTGTACATTTGCCTGTATGCCCACAGGTAACAATGAGCTGAAGGAGACGCTGAGAGTCTGCGTTTTTCAAAGAGGAACACAGGAATATAAGTATTGATCTGGCCTTTCTTTGGCTTTTATCTGAACAGAGCCTAGTTCCTCTACAGGACTCTTAGACTCTGAAGATGAGGCATAGGCACACGCTTTCTAAGTTGTCTATGTTTTTTTTTTTTTTTTTCTGAATTGCAAGTGATTGATTTAGTGATTGTAGGAGGATGGAGGGTCTTATGTGTTTTGGACTGCGTGCCCATATGATACTTCAATTTTCACCTTTGATTATCTGCTGTGCGAATAGTATATTGATTCATATTACATTATCTCAGTCAGCTAGTAACCAGCTTTTGAGAGCAATAGCTCATGCTGGCTCCACTGACTCATGATCAATGGTGTGGATTACACACATGAATTACTGACTTCAAATCAATGTAATTGACTCATAATCATTATTTTAGGCTGGTAAATTGCCATAAAAGGTGGCACTTAGTGATTTTGACTGTGTTGCAGTTGTGTCTTTTGTTAGTGTTGTTAATAGGCAACCTAATGATGTTCTTTAGTTCTTGTGGTCTAGTTTATTTATTTATTTTGATTTTCCCAATGAAGTGTTTGCTATTTTATCTGTCCCTGTCCTTTTTGTTTGCAGCATCATGTTTTGGCTGTTGTTGGAATGCAGGAGGACTTGTAAAGTTGGGAAGTAAAAAGGCTGTGTGAGTAAGTGTGTATGTCCGCACTTTTGTGTGCATGCTATGACTGCAGTATTTTGTTCTGAGTCAGATCCTGTGAATAGCTCGGCTAATTTTTCCATTTATCCCTTACGCTGCGTTTACAAATCGGCCCTGTCACATCCTATTCATCAGTTCCCGGCCTTTCATTTATTCATTTATGCCCCCTTTCTTTTGTCACATTCTCTCTGTTTTTCAGATTCTCCTTGAACCAGTTGGGCACCCACAGCATCGTGTAAAAAATAATATTTAGTAGTATGTGATATCCCAGCTTCCTGTGACTTTTTTTTTTCAGTGCTTTTGTCTTCTAAGTGTTCCCCTTCTAACCTTACCTCCCTCATGTGTAAAGTCAAGTAGTTTATTTTCCATTTGCATAAGACATTGAAATATTTATACTCTATTTGCTTACATTAAGCGAGTCCACAGGAATTACAAGCCTTGGGAACATTTGTAGCTCATAAATGCGTGACAACACACACCGGGTCCTCACTATGTAAAATCACAGATGAATATTTATAATTCCCCCCATCTGTTCGATGAATAATCATCATCAGCATAATTTGCTCTGACAGTGGACTTAGCGGAGCAGCCAATCACAGCCCACTCTGACTTGAAGGCCCACAGTCAAAAACATCTTTAAAAAGATGAGTAGACCAAAGCCACTCATTATGCTGTGCCACAGATTTATCTCTCCTTCTTACCTGCAGCTCTGAAGTTGAATATTCTTATCCCTTGCCGTCGTCATGGCTGCACATTCCTGATCCTCGATATCATTCAATTTAGAGACCTCACTGTGGGCTGGAATTCATCGGAACTGTATGAATTACAGCATGGCTGTCTTTTCTGTCCCATCCGTTCTACATTAGTCTGGGTTAGGACAGGGCTCAGTGGATTGATGAATGGGGGAAGTGGCTGGCAGGGCATTTCCTCTCTCTTTTCAGCTATAGCATGGAAGCCTCGCCAAACTGCCTTTCAACTGATTCAATGGTTTATTGCTGCTTAACAGTGAATGTGTGTGTCAGTGTGTATGTGTGTTCGTGTGAAAATGCACGCACACGCACACACACACTGAAACGCACACAATAAATCTGCTGTGGTGTTTTGCATGTATTTTTGTTGTGCAGCCTCATTGCCTCTATGTGCTGGAAGACTGTTGCTGTCTGTGAATGGGGAGTCTAAGTGGCAAGGCAGCTTTCTGCCAAAGAAAACCCTGCAACAGCACAATGTATATGGCTCAGCTTTCACTGCCATGGGCTTCATTTGAATTGACTCATATAAAGTTTGTTTACTCACATTTAACTGCAGCAGATAGCAAAATCTGGCTGCTCAATGTGGTATATAATATCTGCTTTTCATGACTGAACTTCTTCTCAGGGATGAATAAAACTCATCATATTCATATTTGAATGTGATTATAATTATTATTATTTTCTATGTCTGTCTTTGAAATGTAGGCCAAAGATAAGGCATATAACTCTGCACAGGATCTGAGGCTATCCACTTCACAATGTTAACACAATGGGAACTGGTCATCATCTATTCTTTCAAGGAAATTATATTGTGGTTTATGTAGCGTTTGCTCATCACCTGTGGCCACAAGGCACAATTTATAGCATAAAGGTAAATTCCAAAATGTAATGTGACAGAAGCACAAGTAAAGAAGAGTCATATAGTCAGAAAACTGACAGTTAAGCAGCAATATCAAATTAAAGTTAGTTAACATTAGCCACCATTAACTACTGGTCATACAAGATCAAGTAAGAATGTAGCTGTGAAACCCCTCAGTGCACTGCATTGAGCACAAGCGAGACCGCATTTTATTGCAAATGATTCAGCTTCTCATTTGTAAAGAGAAGACTGGGTTATTTCTTCTTTTAAAAATTACATGCTCTCACTTTAAACATGAAAGCAGTGAGTGATGACTCATATTGAGCTCATTCTCTGGAGTTCATTCCAGTTTCTAACTGTTCATTCCAGTTTCTAACTGGACAGACTCCAGTTTCTAACTGGAATGAACACTCCGTGAAAGCACAGCAAAAGACTTGATTTGCAGTTACAGGGACTCAGTTCAGATTTGTTCTGACTACCACTTGACTCTAAAATGTCTAACCTGGCAGGGTGGCAGCTTACCTGTCCACTAGAGTTTCTGTAACTGTGACTCAGTGACTTTTTACAGGTTCTGTACGCTTTCATTTAGACGCTAAATGAACCAAAAATGCGACAAATAAAATGAGAAAAAGTTTTCCACCATGGTACAGACACATTAGAGGAACTAGTTCAATAAATTCATCCCACTGGATTCTTCAATTAAATCTAGGAACTCCTCTGTTGCCACTGCCTTCCCTCTTGTACTGAAGTGTGGCAATGCAGTGTAAACAATAGGGTTTTTATTTTTATTCGGAGCCACTGCTTCCTCAGGTGCTCTAACTTTATGGCCTTAAATGATTGGCTCATTGGCTTTTGCAGGTACACCTGCATCTCTCCCATTTAACTAACAGTGTGCCTTCCACTAGTGAAAATGTATTAAAATCTGCATGTGGCTCCATGCTTGTGTATGTGTATGTGTAGTGTCTTCATGTCACAACAAATCCTAGGGGGTACACTGCAGCTGTGAGAGATTTTAATTGACTTCAGTGGGGCTTGGAGGGTAGATTAGTATATGTGTATGTTTGTGTATATTTATGTGTCTGCAAACAGGTGCATTTATGGGGCGTTAACATAGCTATTAATGTCACAGCTGGGGGGAGGCATCAGTATGGGAAATGGAATTTGTTTACTTTCATGTGCATGCACGCATTTGCGTTTATGTGTGTGTGGATGTATTTGGTGGGTTTGAGTGTGAGCCACGTGAAATATCACACCTCATGGGAAGCAGGAGGTTTTGATGTGGCACGTTCACCCTTTTCCACTTAAAGCCCTAAAATATCTCCTGGGCATCCAATCAGCTCTGAGAGGGTGGAGCATGGGAGTGAAGGCTGATGGGAAATCTGGCTGACCTTCATGGCAGGAGCCTGAGGTTTTGTTTTTTTTTTCCACCTGGGAACATCAAGGTCTTATTCCTAATACATGATCAGTGACCACAGATTTTACAGTACATACTTAATACCTAAGAAATAGGATAAATCAGAATCACTGCTTTCATCTCATGATTGATTACACACAAGTGTGATGACTGTCACAGTTTACAAGGCAACAAGTTGGAGCAAAGTGAAATAAATAGTAATTAGGTCAGTCTGTGAATGCTTTCACTAAGGCAACATGTATGAGAGAAACAGGAATTGCAAGCACACACACATGGACACACACACACACACATTCATACGTAAACACACCGTCCAGCTGTTTTGTTTCCTTTGTAGATACACTCCTCTCCACCTCTCATTTGACCTGAAGCAAATTGACCCTAATGTGTTCGCCTCCGCCTTAATGTTGTTGTTCACTGGTCTGTGTGTGTGATGTGTTTGTTAATGTGTTTGCCTATTCCCAGCATCGTAGGAGTATACACACACAGCCTTTACTGTGGCTTTAACAAACAGTTCCATTCAAGTTGAAGATAGGCCATGATTTATTAGAACCCAGTGTAAGGGTGATCAGATGTTCTGTGTTGTGTGCAACACTAATCAGAGCTGTCAGTTGTCGTTTTTAAGCCAAAGTACATCAATATTTTTGGATGCAGTATTAGTAAAAACAGTGCTTATACACATGGTTGGTCTCTGAAATTGCAATCATGTATGAAAATACTAGCATTAATTATTAATTAATTATGTGATGTATTTGTGTTATGACTTTGTATATGTGCAACACATGTGACTAAAGGGAAATGTAAGTAAGCAAGCCGTGGCTGATTAGACTCCACAAAAGGAACAACTTTGGGAGCATGGAAGACATTTGAAAACATTAACCAGCAGAGAAAAAGAGCTGAGGTGCCACTTCATACTTTGTGATCTAGCTAGTAGATAGTCCAGTCTAGTTACTACATTACACTACAATTAAGGTGACAATTCTTGATCCATTATCGCATCGTAAATGAGCTTTGAGGCACTTCATCAGAGCAGGATGTCACAACATAGTGAAGAAGTAGAAAGAAAGAAATCCTTTTATGTTTTTACTAAGTTGGAAAGATGAAAAATGGGCGGTCTGCATGTGGCAAAATTCACTGCACAAGCAGAAGAGAGCAAAGGTTCTGCCAGTCAAACAGCAGGATGAATTTAGTTTGGGGTCTAACAGTCAGACCCATGTATCACCCCATACAGTCTGCCCTGAGGTGAAGTTGGTTTAAAGTTTAGTATTGATCGTCTGGACTCAGATGACTAAGGTTGGTTTAAAGAAGCCACAGCTCCACCTTTCTGTCTTCCCCTCTAAAACATCCTGCGTATCCACCATCCATCACACAGACAGAAGGGGGCTGGCTGCATAAATCTGACCACACCTGCTGAAACACAGATGAATATCATGTACCAGCATGCTGTAACTCTATTGATACTGTACTTCTGTAGATAATATTGTCGTAAATATTGTAAACGTACATTGCTATATGAGGTAATGTGAGATCATTTTAAGACCATGTCGCCAAATCCTAGTGGATTATCTGGAGTTATATGGTCACTGCTTCTGGAAAGGTATTGGTGGTAGGGGAAACCTACTGGGACAGATATCTTAAAACTAGTCACATAAAACCAGAGCATAATTAGATACCACTACAAGTAAGTGTGCAGAAATCTACCGTGTGTATTTGTAATGTTTGCTTTGGTAATTTGGGTCAAACTATGATCAGGCAACTCTCTAAAGTGGTTAAGCTGTTTTTGAACGATAAAGAAGCACGCTGGTAGAGGAAAAGTGGGGAACATCGCACCAAATAGCGGAGGCCTTCTCCCAGTGGCACAGTCAGACTACCTTTCTGCTTATTAAAAGCAGAGCCGACATGAAGGTGAAGTACAGAAGCCTTCTGCTGCCTCTCAGAGGTGATCTGAGCAAGGGAAAGACTGAGAGAGAGAGAGAGAGCAAGAAGAGAGGCGAGGGAAGAGTGAACTTGACAGTTGGCGTTCGGAGAGCGTTTTCTGCCGACAGGTCCCACCTAACCTGGGTCAAAGGCAGGAATTGAGATGAAAAGCAGGAGAGAAAAAGGACTGGATATCAGGGATTGGAACATGATGAAGAGGGAGGGGGAAAAAAGGGAGAGGAGAGGACACTGAAGTTGCAGTGGAGGGAGGTTGTGTGTTACACCTTTATCTCTCATTGTGGAATAAAGTCTCCATTTTGCTTAAGCGCCAAAAAAATAAATAAATAGGAAATAATAATAGTAACTCAGCTTGATCTTATCACTCTAAGCTGTTGGTTTTTCATTTTTGTACGCGCTGATATCACGCAGACTCGTCACAATACATTTTGTATTTAGTGGGGGTGGTGCAGCAGAAGTGAAATGTAATCCTCTCTCACAATAATACATTTACTCAATCCGCAGCTAGTGGATCAGTTGACATTTTTGCTCTTATAAGCTCCTTCTTTCTCCCCGTGTCTCTTTCTCCGCATCACTGTCCTTCCTGGGATCCCGCTATCTTCAGCTTTCACACATACACAGGAGTGAGTCACCTGTTGCCCGTTATCTCATCTTTTCCATGGGAAAATCTTCCATATGTACATTAAAGGCTGAGCGACGCAGAGTCCCAGTGAATGGTGCAGATAGGTGGGTGGATGTTGGCTTTTTCCAGCATTTACACAAGGGAGACAAGGCAGGGAAGAGGAGGAGATTAAAGGGGTCGAGGCAAGGAGAGGAGGAGAGAAAGAAAAGAGGTAGGTAGGATGTGAGGAACAAAGACAAAAAGAGATGAGAAGAGAGCCAGGCGTTATCAGCATTCACTCATCCTACAGTGGAAGAAATTACCCTTCTCTGTCTCGCTATGTCTGCGGTCACTGCTATCTGCCCGGGCTGGGAATTTGCAGTGGTCATAAATCTGTGTGTGAGCTTGTGTGTGTGCATGTAAGTGCATATGAGTGACACCCGAAAGCACGGGAGTGTGGGCATAGGTGGGTGTTTGTGTTTAGATGTCCTGTTGTTAAGATGAAAGGACTGAACAGAATTTATGGAAATGAATCTGCGGCTTGAGGATTGAGTATTCATAAGTCATACACTTGTGTGTGAGAGTGTGTGAGAGACGGTAGTCGGCCAAAACCAAAGCAAGGCCCCAGATGCCCTGCTTTCCTCAGCTTACTAATAGTAAAACGACATTAGTAACAATTTAGCGTGGGTGTCTCCGTTCCTGCGTCTTTGCAGGCGCAGTCGCGTCCGTGTTTGCGCTGGTTTGTGAGTGCGGATTAGCCTGCACTCAGACACTAGTTAAAAGAGCCCTTCGGTTGATGAATTCTCTTTAGTGAAAAAGCTGATTTAATTGGGTTGCTCCCCAATCCTTTCACCAATAAGGACACCTTGATAAAAGATAATTCCCCTCTTTTCTCAGTGCTTCATCTTCCCTCCTTACATTTCTTACGCCTTATTCCCTATGCTTTATCAGCAACATCTCTTGATTTCTTGATTTTTTTTTTCCTGTTCCTTCACCTTCTCCTTTTTACCTTCTTCTCTGTGTATACAGTACATCCTCTCTCGCTTTCCAGCTCTCTCTCCTCTCCCTGCCCCTCTAATTTATTTTCTCTGTGTGCTGTGTGTGAAATGCTAAATTAGAATTCGGGTAAAAAGAGGGCCTTGGAGCAAGAGACATCAATAGCTTCCTTTTAATTCGGAGGACTCCCTCTCTCCCCCCTTCCTCTTCTCTCTCTCTCTATCTATCCCCCTTCTTCTCTCTCCCTTTCCCCTGCTAATAAAGCCAAATTGGCATGAAAGCTAGTGACCTCTTCCCTCGCCTTCTCTCTTTTCACTGCTTAAAGAACCATGTCGGGGGGAAGAAACGACAATGACAAAAAGCCTGATGTCATTTTTCATCCAAAAATATATCTCCCCCACATCAGGTTCCTTTTATTTTTACCTTTTTTAACTCCCTTTTATGCAGCCTTACGTCTAATCTGTTTAGGTGCTCTTCTTGCAAACCTGCCCTCTCTCACAAAAGACCCCAGTATTTTTTTTCTTCCTTTTATTCTTCTTTTTTAGGCATTCCCTAGGGAAAAGTGGGTTTGAACATTTTTTTTAATGCATTTAATAAGTCTGCCTGCCAGGCATACCTGCCTGCCTCTCTGACTGTCCCCTTTTGAAGGAGTTGCTGCACAGCAACCCGGAGGTTCGCGAGACTCTCGCAGAGTTTAGATTTAACAATCGCTCTCCATTTTTCATCTCTGTGTCTTTCCTGACCTTGAGGGGCACTTTTTTTTCCTTTTCAC
Source organism: Toxotes lorentzi (assembly GCA_037833715.1). Taxonomy (NCBI): domain Eukaryota; kingdom Metazoa; phylum Chordata; class Actinopteri; family Toxotidae; genus Toxotes; species Toxotes lorentzi. Next base: position 13,899,112 of record JBBMJY010000005.1, read on the forward strand.
TCTGACTCCCTGTCGCTTCCCTTGCTTTGTAAAAAGAAAGAAACTTCAGTCCCTAAACTTAGAGGAGGCCGTTTCTGAATTCCCGAAGGGCAGGCGAGAGTTGAGCGCACCTGTCATTCGCTTGTCCTCGCTTTTCACAAGTTTGGCTATGAATTATAAATACAGCATTCCTCTCTCTTTATCCTTCCCTGGGCATGGAGGGAGCTGAACGTTGTATGCAGAGGTACACACACACACACACACACACACACTCACACACATAGTCTCTGTATCCCTTTTGGGTTATTCATATAGTGTACATAGAAGAACTTGATCCATAGCTTATTTGCATTTCCTTTGTTCTCTCCCTCTTCTTTTGCCCTCCTCTGGTCCTCTCTCTTGTCATGCTCTCTCTGCTTTTTGCCCCTCTCTTTGGCATCATCCCTGAGTGACATAGAGGTGAAAAGTTTTGGACTGGTGATACCAACTTTTTCCATAAAGTATGTATGACCTGCTGTCACCTGTATTCCTTTTTCTCTGAGTGATTAATTCAGCCAGAGCCATCATCTCCATTTCTGATCTCCCCACCTCCACCCCCACAGTCTCAGTCTCAGTGTCTGTGTGAGCATGTCCTGTCCCTCTGGGAGTATTTACACATTAAAGTTTGAGCCTGTGATTATTTTGACTTGGTAGCTGTGTTGTACACAGAAGAGCCAAGGCACTAATATAATTGGCAATTAAATTAAGGAAGAAAGCTTTCCACACACCCCCCGGTGAGTTTGCACAGTGACTCCTGAAGTGCTCTGTACACATGCACTCAATACTCAGTGAACACACTCCCTAAAGTAATAAGGTTCCAAATCTGTTACAAGACCTAAATGTGGAATGAGCAGATTTTTCTCTGTCACGGGTCAGGCCTTTGGTGTTAGAAAACACATTTTTCACAATCAACACTTGATCACAAGCCGGAGCCCATTTTTTCTTCGTAGTGACTGAGTATGATGCATGAAAATTATTTCATAGTTTGATGACAAAAGCATCCCATTCAGTTAATTTTGGTTATTAAAGTAGCAGTAAATCATGAGGCATTTTTTTCAGTAATGTTTCCAGTGATGGAAGTAAAAGTACTCTGTTACAGTTTAGTCCAGATTTTCCCAGCCTAGGGTTCAGACCCCCTCCAAAGGTGTCAGGGCTGGGACGAGGAATAGGACCCAAACGCAAAAAACCCAGAAGACAGGCTAAGAGTAAGTCTTTAATAA
>JBBMJY010000005.1:13907897-13964645 GCA_037833715.1 Toxotes lorentzi
TATGTATATTTGTGTGTGTATTAATTTCTACAAGCCTGTTTTACCACAGGAATAAGACAGTGTTGTATTTTGTTAAAAGCAGTGGCAGACTTTGAAGATCACACAGGACCATTTCCACAGTCACAGACATTTAGAAATGCATTTATTGGACTGATATTTAAAAAAACAGACTCTCCTCTTGCCTGTTAAGAAAAGTACTCCATTTTCTAAAGCAGTGGGTTTAGATTGATTTTCTACCTTTCAGACTGCTATTAGTCCTTATTTATTCCCCACTATGAAAATCAACTCTCACAGAGACTTGAGGTAATCCACTGCATTTAGTTTGTTTAATTATTTCTGCGTTGCAGGGATATTTTTGTAATTCTTTACCTTGGTGAATTATCCTTTTCCCAAGGCCCATGCAATCTCTGTTGGACTTCTTTACAGTATCTATTTTGAATGTTATGCTTGTAGGCTGCCATCATTCAAATCTCAGATGTCAAGGCTTCCTTAATTGTGCCACAGAAGAAGAGTTTGTGTGCAATAACTGCACTACCTTGTACATTTCTGTCATGAAAAAGACGTGTAGTTACTTTAGGCACATTTTTTTCATCGTTGACTTAAGTGACATTAGCACTTCTTTCTGACTTCTTCATGAACTCAGCTCTAAGGCTACTGGCAATCTCTAGAGTTGGAATAAATCTCAGATGGCAACACACCTCAAGCCTTGCTTAGTATATGTAGGTTTTCCAAAAGTTATGTCTTTAAGGACAGTCTCCCACGCTCTTTTCTTATATTGCGGCAAATCATGAACTATCTGGACAGTTTTTGGGTCAATACAAAACATATCAGAGATAAATGGATCCAGACTGGGATACAATGTCAGATCTAGTGGGATTGTTTAGTTTAATGTGTGAGCCAAATTTATTGTGTCTCTTTGTGTTCAAATGTCCAGACACAGATTCTGTCTGTGTGAGAATGATTGTCCTCCGCCACTGTCATTAACATTTGCATTTCAATAGTCCTTGCTTGATTGAACACCAACAGCAGCATAAGTGGTTTGGCAGGGGCAATTTCCTTTTTGCTGCAAAACAAACATCCATACTTATTGATGTTTCTATTCATCAGACTCAGGGCTCGGCCATTCTCTGTTGCTTTCATTTTGTCTGTCTGCAAATTTTACATCTGTATTTTGGTTTACATATCATATCTTTCCTCTGTGGTTGCTTCATCCATCTTCAGGTTGCTTTTGGTTGCACTATCAATTTTTAACCCTGATCAGTCGGCCGGTTCACTGCTTTGGTCCACACTGAAATTTCCCAACAACTATTGGAGTAATTTCCATGAAATTGCGTACAGATGTTCATGGTCCCCAGAGGATGAATCCTAATGACTTTGGTGATCTCTTGACTTTTCCTGCAGTGACAACAGCATCCCAAAGCTGTCAGTTATCCAGTGAAATATCTCAGCGTCTTCCGGGTGGATTGATACCACATTTAATGTTGACATTCATGCTTCCCAAAAGATGTATTCATGCTAGTATTCTAAACTAAGATGGGGAAAATAGTAAACCTTTTACCTGCTTAACATCATTATGCCAATATGGTCAGTACGAGCTTGTTAGCATGTTGATGTTCAGCTCTATGTACTGCTCTTAGTAAATTCCTTGACCCATGTACCACATCGTCCATTTTTTGTACCTTTCCATGTCTTTCTTTTCATTTCATACTAATATGTGATGGTTACACCTGTTGAATTTACTTGAAGACACACAGCGTTATACACACTAATGGACACGTGCACAAGCACAAAACAGTGTCGGCTTTGGCGAAAGGTGACATACTTCATATTTCCACCCTCCACAAGCAAACACATACATATGTTTATGTCTCCCAGCAGAGATCAGGCTTTCTGACTTCACCATCCGTACATCTGCACGCCACAGTGACAATAAGGAACTGGTGCCAGACTCCAGACAATGCCAGAGCAGATTTCATGCTCAGGGGTTGTCATGGAGTGGTGAGAGTGTGTGTGAAGGGGGAGTGGGAGTGTGTGTGAGAGACATCAGTCTGGCTGATATTAGTCTGTTGTAACCGCTCTTTCATTATTGTCTTACCCTTGCAACCGCTGTGTTTCATTTATGCGATCTTCACTATTGCAAAATTGACTACTTATTTTTCATTTATTTAGCCTTACATCTCTTTTCTATTGCTCTCTATAATCATTACATATACATGTTCTATAGAAACACAACACCATTCAGCCACAACATTAAAAGTGGTAACTGGTTTTACTGTTGTGCCTGATTGGTATATCTGTCAGTGCATGAGGTGAGAAGAAGAAGTGAAGCAGACAAGAAATATCTCGGTGAAAGACAGGTCTGGATAAATAAAAAAGAAGAGGTATCCTCAGCCCTGCCCAAGAGGGAAGGCTGGAGGGAGACAGGGATTTTTTTTTCCCTTTTCCTGAAGGCAGTTGTCAGATTTTGAGAGGATGATGTACAGGGAGAGAAAGAAGGTAAAAATGTGGAAAAGCTGAGGTGAGGGGAGAGGTGGGCTGGATTGGTGGCAATGAGAGATAGAGATGAAGTCGGTGCTGGTGGAGGAGATGAGGATGGCTGTAGCATGGCAAGTAGAAACGCTGAATGTAGTCTGGGCGCAAGATATTTGCACTGACTAAGACGTGTTAGCGAAATCGCAGTAGTAGTTACAGTCATATAACCCAAAAATGTCAGCCTTTCAGGAGCTAATAAGTAAAGCTCTCACTTTATTAATTAGCTTTGAAAAGGTATCTTCAGCCCAACGGCTATTTCCTCAACCTGCAGAGGAGCACAGAATCGTTCAATAAAATTGAAAACATGAAAACCGAAATTGCAATAACAGGGTTTTCACCTGACAGCCATGATATGTCAAATTTGCATATATTTTAATGAGCCCTCATTTACATCACACTGTCAGGACTCTTAAGGGGATCTATTTTAGTCCCAACTACTGCACTCAAAATTGAAACCTTGAAGATGGGGAATTAAATTTAGGCATACTAGTGCACCTAAAAGTACTTGTCTTGATCTGACTTAATTTGAGTAACTCCTTGAGACGAGCATAACAGCTCCTCTGTTCATACCTGTAATGTTCTGGCCAATCAAACACCGCAGTTTCATTTACAGTACAAGAGAGAAGTGAGGAGACTAAAGTTAAAGCTTTTTTTCTATGACTTCCTCTCACAAGAAAAAGTGTTTGCGTCTGCAATCCCTCCATTCTGGCATAAGGAGGAACGCTAAAGTTGTAGTTCTACACTCCAAAATACAGGTGTCTCTTAGTAAAGGTTTGCACCTGACAGTTATGCAATACTTCTTAGTGGTTGGAGGTATATAGAATTTGTTTGAATCAGTTGCACCAATATATCTACTAAAATAAATTTCCAATAATGCGAACAAGCTGCTGTTTGTGTAACAGCATTACAACTATCATGCATTCTTCAAACATCACCTCATGTGCAGTGTTACTGTGCTTCATCTGCTTATTTCTTTTGAATGAGGTTTTGTCTTACCATGCTGGAAATGTTTGGAGGAATTATATAAAAGAAAAAAAATACTGCTTAAGCTTCCAACTCGGCCATTTGTATTTTTAACAAAAACACTGGCTGTCATCCTTATTTGTTCACAATTATCTTTGAATAAGAATTGAGTTGGCAAACTCCTTGTTTCAGACAAATGGAGATTCCCCTAGTATGGGATTACTTTTTCTAATATTGCAGTCCCATTCTCTGGTTTATTCCCGGATTTCAGCAGAAAGCTGAAGATGTGTGTTGCGAAAACCTTTGTATATTGCATTACTTGCATTATTCTTATTTTCATTTGTACACACCCCTGTATTTCTGCTGCTGCGCAACACATCTGCTTTCAAAAACTCTACACAATCTATAGCGTTCATTTGACTGGTACGATGTATCTGGTGGTGGTGAAGACCTACTGAAATGTTTGTGTGTAATAACTGTGGCTTTAATGTTAGTGTTTTGCTAAATTACAGTGTGGAGGAGTGTTTTGTGGGCAATGTCCAATAGAGCATGTGTTTGCAGTGTAAAATGGTACTTATTAAGCTGCTGAAAAACTGTAGAGCTTTTCCATTTTCCAAACAAAACAGCAAAGCTACTCTCCATTACACACTCAAGGTTGAAAGCAAGGTTCACTGGTTTTACTTAAAAAAAAAAAAAAAAAAACGCCATTTTCACGACAATAACATTTAAACACCAATTAAATATAACTGTGACTGAACAATTACCATGGCGTTTTACTTATAATATCCAGTCTTGTGCTTTTTAGTGTTTCTCAAACACCTCCTAATTTAGGCTATTTCGGTCACAGTTTTCTGTTTGTTTTTTTTTTTGTGTGTGTGTGTGTCATCTCAGACAAAGTGGATGAGCCATCTTCACTTAGAAATTTTACTCAGTGGAAAATTAAGAAAAAAATTAGCATATAAGTGTTTTAAATCAACTGTGAAAGCCCAGCACACACACGCTGCAGTATTTCTTCTACTACATTTCTTCTGTTTTCTTAAGAGCAGTTCATGATGCTATCCAGACTGAACCTTTAAAGCCCAGTCTGTGATCAGTGTGCAGTGTGTGTGATCACCCTCTCACTCACTTATCTGTATGGTCCACATTGGGATGCTCATGTGTTTGAGCCTATACGTGCCTGCAATGAAACTGTAGCTCTGTGCAACGGAGAATTGTGTGTGAAAAAATCTGTATGATTTCATTATTATGTGAAATTATATAATCATTGTTTATCTGGATGTAATGCTGTAATAGAAGTTTTTTTTTAAAACTGTGAATACATTCTAAGCTCAGTCCAACATAAGGCAAAACTCACTCACACCTTTATAATGATTTATTAAATCATTCTAATATAATTTAGCATCATGTCTACTATGACCTTATACTGTAAGTAAGTGCGTGAAACGGTCAGTATAAGTGACACTGATTTAAAACTGCAGTACTGCATCATCCAGACACAGCCTTTCTCAGTGACTGTGTGAGTGATACAGCTTTACTGTGGACACAGTCTACTTTAACCCCTGAACCCCCACCTGAGGTGTGACACGTGTCAAACAGATGCAGGCAGAAAGGTCACACACACACGCACACACACGCTCACGCAGGTGCAGGGTGAGTTCATGGTCCCTTCAAGGTCTCTGTGTATTTCTTGCTAACATGATGGATACTTCAAGAATGGAGCATGCTCAGTAGTTGAACTTGTCGATTCAAAATCTCCCTACCACCATCTCTGACTGTTCCACTGTGCAGTGGGTTTTACTTGAGAATAAGCAATAAATAAATAAACAATAAAATTAACATCAAAACCTGAATCCCTGCCTCAAAAAAGCCTACTGTAGAGGAAAGGTCTAGCTGATATGTCAACAAAGCTTCTAATCTATACGACCATATAGGTCATCTGACCCAACTTTGGGATATGACCCATAGAAGTGTACCTATGGCAGGTGTACCAGACCTTCATCGTCCTGGTAACGATCAGAAACACGCAGTTAGGGTTGTGGCACAATCACGGTTTGGTTAGTTTTAGGCACCAAAACTACTTGGTTAGGTTTAGGAAAAGATTGGAGATAGGGTTAAAGTAAGTACTCCTTTATGGCATTTGTTGTCATGGTTATAATAATAAGTATGTTAAGGTTAAGGAACAGTCATGCATAAAAGAAACAACATTTGAATTAACAGTGGTCTCCCATGTCAAAGTCCTGTGATTTGTCAACCCATCCATCCACCCAAACCTCCTACTGACTTTCTCACCATATATGCTACATCACCTGGCTTTCTCTTTTGCTCCCATCATAAATACTACGACCACTAGAGGTGGCCTAACAATAAAATGTAACTGTGGATTGCAATAAGCTGCATGTGCAGACAACCTATAAGCTTGTTTTGTACAGGACAGTCTCCAGTACGTCCTCCCTTTCAAGATTTCCTATCTTTCCATCCCTGTGAGGACGTACTGGCCACATAAAGATGAGAATCACACACTAACACAAACACACAGTCCAGAGTTGTAGGTCTGTACCTGCAGCGTCAGCTTTCCCTGCCTCAACTCCTGTCTTCCCCTTGATACCGAGCCTGAAAAACAAGGGGAGGAAATAGAGAGAGAGAGGAGATAATGAAATAAATACCCTGCCTGGAAACACTTCAAAGAGAGAGGGAGAGCCTGATCTACTCTACTGCAGCTAGAGAGGGAAGAGATGTTACATAAAGAGAAAAGATTGGGAGATAACAGCAACCACCACCTCCACAGTCACACACACACACACACACACACACACACACACACACACACACACACACACACACACACACACAAATAGATTCACACAGAGAAACACATTAACAAAGTTTGACTGCTTGTCAGTTGGATAGTTAAGAGTCATACTTTTGAATGGTTGTGAATCTCTGATCAGAATTAGTTAGCCATATTATATGGGTGTCTTATTAGTCTGAACACAAGTTATTGCACCACTTCGACCACGTACTGTGACTGAAAAAGCTGTCAAAGCCGAGTAAACCATGGTTCACGTTTACAACGTTCACAAACACAGGCTTTCTCTCGCATTACACTCCCATGTCACTGCATTTATTATTCATATATTCATGTAATTTGCGCATGCAGACGGACAGAGGATGTGTCCGTTTTAAAATATTCTCCGATCTCCTTAACGCTGCAAGTGTGTGTGCATGCCTACATGTGTGTTATGGCAAGTGAATACAGTTGTCTGAATCACTGTCCTCACTCCGTGGTCCTCATTTACACCCACAGCACACAGTCCTACACGCGCATACACATGTACGTACAGTCAACACATAGTGTATGTTAGCATAAACAGGTGTCCTTTATGCACCGATATTTGGAGCAAAAATGTCTTCCTGATGGATGGTATTTCTATCAGTTCATACATGCACATGTACAGGAACACACATATACTGTATGTGGTCTTGCACAGTATACATAACCTGTCAAACGTGCATGGGATGAGACTCATACAAACATAATCTTGCCCTTTTCACTCCATTTTCCATTTAGCTGTAACATTTTTGGAGACACAGACAATAAATTCTTCTCTGGCTGTTTTTTTTTTTGTTTGTTTGTTTTTTGTTTTTTGTTTTTTTTTTATCCCTCATCCTGAGGCCACAATTACATCGGGTGCACTATTGCTTTGTGTGACATATTGTCTTTTTTTTAATGAATGTCTCTCCACGCAGCCCACTCGCCGCTCAATCAATGAGTTTTGGAACTTAAAAGCTTCTTTAATGCCCTCTAGATTCCATTCAGACGAGTTAGCTTTTCATGTGAAGTGGTGTGTGGTTTTCTTTAATATTTTAGTCCCAAATCAAATTCAGGATCAGGTTTGCAGCAGTGATATCACGGTTGTGATGCACAGCTGTATTTTTCACATATTTTTCCTTGAAAACAAATAATTCGCTTGCAATATTTTCCTGAATAGATCAACATATTTCTTACTGTTAGTTCTTATGCTATGCACATTGTTACTGCGCCTGAAATAAAGAGTATAAGTTTATTAAAATCTAAAAATATTCCAAAGCTGTCAGTGGAAATATATTTACTTAATATATATTTGATATATCTGAGAAATGAGTTAACACGTTGCTGAAATTTTAAAAAGTTGGTCATATTTTTGAATGAGGAGACTATTTTCTGGGCCAGTAATTTCATATTGTCATTACTTGTCGACAAATGGATTTCATCTACAATGTTTGGCAAACTTTTCGGTTGAAAAAGGCAACTTCTACTTCAGCTAAGCTGCAATTTCTAGGAATTTCAGTATGTTTTTCTTTTTCCTTTTACATCAAGCTATTCAAACTTTATGTAACACCATTCACAAAAGAATTCTTAGATTTGCCTTCATTTAAGTATTCTGTCTGTGTCTCTGCTTCCCTCACCTAGTTTCTTCTCTGTCTCTGCTTCAATTCCATACCATACATCTGTGTTATCTTGAGGGGGGAAAAAAAGGGAAAAAGCTGGTGTAAGCTGATCTGTTGGCAGGGATATGCTGCGGAGGAAAGCTGATCACCCTCTTCCTCAGTCTGCGATTCTCTATTTCACAATGAAACCCAAATTCCCTTCAGGCCCACCACAATACTACAAGGCCTTTTTCCAACTCCTTATTGGATGCCCCCCCACCTCACACACACGCACACACACACACAAAGACACAGATTTATGCAGATGTATACATGCATACACATGCCAATGTCTTTTTGTTGCACAGAGGAATGGTCTGCTATGCTCTCAGTTCAATGCAATATAACTGTGCGCATGTGTGTCACATCAGGTCCTGTCTAAACACTCAACAGATGGTGACATCTAGGTTTTGTTTTTTTTTTGTTTCCCTCCCCCCCACCATGACAACAAGGTTAAGCGTGCGAAGATGACTGAGTGGGTGTGCTGGGGTTTGCAGGGTCAGGCCTGACACATGCTTCTGCATTTGGAAATCTATGTATTGCACTCTGTGAGTTAATTAGCTCAAATAAAGATGGACAAAATTTTGTTTAATTTTGTATCTTAAGGCTTTATTGCTGCAAAAGATGAGCCGCAATGGGAAAATGGGTAGCTTACTCACACCTACTAACTAGTAGAATAGTTATGTGTGATGCCCAGCATGATACTGTCTTTTAGAGGCAATCTGAGTTACCATTTAACCATGTTAGCGGTCTGTTGTGTAACCTTACAATAGTTACTGTACATGTCTCTTTTTAGTTTATTTTAATTACTTCAATTTACATTACTAATTCAGGCCGTGTAGTTTAACTGTTCAACATGCTGTGGTGAATTGTGTATTTTATATTTTTTTGGGACTGCCTGGGATCAAACAATGAGTGTAACAGTAACAGGTGTAACTATTGCAACGGTTGTGAACCCCAGGAGAGTGAAGATAGGTGTTTTATTGTTTTGTTGTGTGGGTGTTGATTGAAGAAGATGATTGCAAGAGAAACTGTAGCCCCAATTTATTGCCCACAGCTCAGAGCAATGGGAGAACATGGCCCATCGAGAAATCAGGGTTACACTCTGGGTTCCAGCTGCCTGACTTCAACAACCGCAACCATAAGCTTGAACAGTTTTGCTGACTTAGCGTAGATGTAAGCTAAATATCTGCTGGTAAAGTACAGACAGACAGGACAGAACTGCTACTGAAACTTACAATTTTGGTAATTTAAGTCTGTGTAATTCTATGTGTGTTCAGTAGACATGTCTCTTAAATGAAAGGAGTATAAACATAGTGAGTATGAGCTGCAGCGTGCTCCTCGGACAGGGTGGAAACTTACAGTAGCGCTGTACTTATTGTATTAATTCGAACCCGATATACAAAAACTGCGGTGGTAGCTCATTCTAGTTTTAATTACAATAATGACAAAAATCCTTTTACAGTATTTGTTGCACACAGTTGCCAAGTAACAGCCTACTTAGCAGTCTGTGTGTGAGGATAATGAGTTTAAAGTGAGGTAGAAGTGTTTGACAAACGGAATTTGGCTCCTGACAAAGGCATTTCAGTTGCTGTAGTAAAGTCTCCACCTTACAGGAGAACAATTAGTGTTCCATTATTCTGTTTGTATTGGATTGGTGCACCTAGGTGTAAACTTACTTTGAAGATGAATCCTATCTCTTTTTTATCTTAGGAAGAGATGCATGCATTGTGTGTATGTGTGTGTGTGTGTGTGTATATATATATATATATATATATATAATTTTTTTTGGGTATCTCCAGACAAAAAAAACTAACTTGAAAATGTTTTCCATCACCTAGTCCTCTCAGCAATGTGGTCTTATTGTACATCCCATTCATCAAAGGCCCTAGTGAGCTTTTGGTCCATGTTTATAAATTGCACAGTAGTGTGGTACTTGGAAGACAAATTAGCATTTATTATATTTTGTACAAAAACTCAAAAGAAAGAAGGAAACACTCAACATTGCGCCACCCTGCAAGCGACATACCACTTCATCCGTTTGCTTATCCTCTTTTCCAGCAATCGTTTATTCACTCATGTGAAATTAATGGGCCTCATTATCAATATCTACCTCTGAATGCAACACCGATCAATATTGAGATTCGGGTTTGGAACATATTGAATAAATGTTACATGCCGGCAAATTGTTTTTAAAAGCTATGAGACCATCTAATAATTACCTTAAATGTTTTCCCATTGAGTATATTGAAAAATCCTTTTGCTCTAAGTGTAAATATGCTAGCGTAGAAGCTGACAAATGAGGTGTAATTTTCTCAGAACACAGTGAGATGACATTTCAATGAATTTTTACCACAATATAAAATCACTAATGGCATTGTTATTTCTTCTGTTTGTTTATTTAGTATAGGTAATAACACAAACAGCACAACAAAGCACAGAGCTGATACTGAAGCTAACAGTCGCTACTGGGTTTTATAATATCCCAGAAAATAGCTTCCTGATAGTGTTGGCAGCATTTCCGTGCTGTTTAATCATGGCTCACACTGTTTCTGTTTTGCTGCTGATTACAGATGTCATGGATCTCATATGGAAATTGCAGTTATGAAGTTGCTTATCATCAAAAGTCAGTTCCCACCGACACCATAAAGAAAAAACATCTTCTCTCTCTGCCTTCTACATGTTGCACTTTCTGGAGGTCTCTCTTATTTCATTCTTCTGCTAGTTAACATTGTCCTGTCTTATAATGTGACTCTTAGTCCGAGGAGTTGAATGAAAAAAAACCCCAAACTGTACTCTTCTCGCTTTTTTAGTATTTCACCTGTATTTACAAGAATGGTGTTAGACCATTTTCAGAGAATGGAGGCATCTGTACAGTCTACTGTACACACACACACATTTGCAGGGAGAGTCGTAATGGGATTGGTAGTCAGTGATTCATTTTGATAGTTTCAGGATTGGCTTCAAATCAGATTGTTGGTTTCATGATTCAATTCAGAATTGTTTCTGAATTATAATGTCAGTGTCTTACTCCATTAAACCAATCACTTGTGTCGATACAAAAGAACTGGCAGTTAAGCTGAATGGTCTTGATGAAAAAAAAGAAAGTAGAAAAAAAAGCATTGAAAAGATGTGTAAGAGTATGCAGCTTTGTTGATTTTAAAAAGTTAGCTGCATTCATTTTAAAGCATCTGACCATGAGCCCTCAGTCTGCATAACAGTAATGTATTTACTGACCAACATCACTGGCTAGATGTTATTTTAGAAAGAAAGAAAATATTAGCAGAGTGTTCTACTGTGCTGTTCCCAGCAGGGAACATTGTCTCTGCCAGTATTAGCTAAACTCATTGTTGTCTACAGTGCTGTCTGGGCGCAGGTCATTTGAAATGAAACTATGGACTGATTTTCTTCTTCACGTGATCAGAGTTGGCCAGAGTTTTGAGATGTGGTGCAGTGGGTGCAAGAGTTCAGTGCTGCACTCCGCTGGGTGATGGAATATGATGTATTGACAGAATATTTCACTTTCATCTTGCAGAGCCAACTATTAAGTTATTAAAAACCCAAACGTATCCAAAATGATTGCTTTCTTCAAAGATAAACTGCAGAACAACTCATGGTGTACAGCCTCCAGGTGCTGCACTGTGCCCTTGTGGATGGGTTCCGGCCTTTTCTATTCTCACAACCGTTATTAATGAAACCCAAAAATCAATATCTGGAATCTGTGAACTGAATCAGGATTAAAGAAGACTTTTTCCCCCCACCTTTGTGCGGTAACATACAGCAGTACACAAGAAAAGTAAACTTAGGAGAGAACAGCATCATCCAGGCCTTAAAACGTTGACGTGTACATTGTATTCAGGTCTGGTAACTGGTAGCTCTCTGCCTTCATCCTTCAATGTCGTAAATGTGCATAATTAATTCCCTATTCAGTTTCATCACACACATATTATTTAGACCTTGTTTGTCAATCAACCCACATGTCACATGTCAAGCCGACATGAATGTATGAATATTCATGACTGTGTGTGTGTGTGTGTGTGTGTGTGTGTGTGTGTGTGTGTGTGTTCGTGTGTGTTCATCATAGCTGGAAGACAAAATGCCCTTTTCCTGTGATGGAGGGTTTTAGTACTGTTGTCTCTTTTCACAGCATGAGATCCTCTCAGCTTGCCTGCCATTTGTGAATAACTGATAAGGCTAAGTCAAAAGCACTGATTTGATGGTGCACTGGAGTGATCTTGATAAAAGGACAAACAGAATACTGACTTCTAAAATGTCAGCTGGGCTAAATCAGTTGAACAATGTTGGTTCTTCATATCGGTTTACATCCAAATGATCTCATCCAGATAAAAGACTTGAAACAGAGCAAATGTGGATGAGAGTAGATATATTTAAATAAATTAAATTGACTTCGAGGAAGGCTCTAAAGGGGGTGAAAGCTAAAGATGAGAAGGGGGCAGAGTTAAGGATTTTGTGCTGCAAGGCACAGAGAGAGAGAGAGAGAGAGAGGAAGGGACAGAGGAACGTTTCATGACTTGTTAATCAGTAGCAGAGAGAAACTCCAAACACTCGGTATCAGGATGCAGTCTTGAATTTTTGATAATGACTTAGCATTCAAACGGGTGTGGCATGTGTGCCTGTGTGTGCACACGGATTACTTAGTGAGCACTGCTTTGTTTGTGTGTGTGTGTGTGAGCTCATACAAGGGCCACATGCTGATCTCCACTGAGGGCTGCAAATGAGAGAAATACTCTGCATCAATAAATTAGGCAATACCATTCTCTGCCACAGTGCACTTAGATGTCTGCACTAAGAATGAGAGATTAGGATGGAGGCAGAGAAACAGAAAAGGGAGGGAGGGGGAGATAAGAAAGGGTGTCATAATTCTGTATTGAATCTCTCTCGAAGTGCATTTCCCAAAACAGAGACACCCTACCCGGGGATATAGTTATGTCTGGTGCCCACAAGCCATTTCACTTTATTATTCCTCCAGAACAAAGAGGTTAACTTGAAGATACTTGTGTTTCAGTGCATGAATATCTATTTATGGAAAGTGTCTTTTGAGGATTACCTTAGAGAGTAATGTCCATTTATAAACAGTGACCACTCTTGGTAAAGGCACATCTTACACATTTTCATTTAATGTGAATGTATTGGGAAATACTCATATGGATGAAATGCACAATACGTGCTTATGTTCTCTTTTCCACTGGCATTTCATACAGCCAAAATAACCAGTGGTGCCTGCAGTGATCTACAGTTTATGTTGGTTGGTACATGTTAAGGATTCAGGAGAATAAGGAATTGATCCATGAGTCGGTGGTTATAGCACTGTGGTGCAGGATTCTGCATTCTAGAAAATGATCAATGTAGCAAACATGTTATCCTCCATTGCAACGATCCCCAGGCAAACAGTAGAAGTACACCATTCACTTTACAAAGTTGGCGAATGATGTTGCATTACATTGCATTGCTACAAAAACCAACCAACCAACTTGGAGCCAGTTTTTTTTTATTTTTGTTAAGTACTTTTTCGAAGGGTAGCATTTTATGCTTGTATTAAATGGTAAATGGACTGTTTTAATATAGTGCCTATATCCAAAGTTTTTACAATTTGCCTCTAAATCACTACTGATGTTGGCAAACTTCCATGAAAGGTACCGGCCTAACCAACTGGGGTCCAGTGTCTCATTCAAGGATACTTAAACATGTAGACAGGAGGAGCTGAGGATCATACCACCAACCTTGTGGTTAATAGACAACCCTTATTATGTGCTGAGCCACAGTTACACAATTAGAAACTATGCAGAAGAGAATAAAGCTGTGGTTCTTGCTTAGTGCCTTAAACCTGTAGGCCACCAGCGGGCCCCAAACCCAAAGGTTTAACTTTTTGGACCCCTGTAAATCATTTTAAGAGGGTCTGGACATGGCGTAGGACTAGATAAATGCTTTTACAATATGCAGTGACTACAGTGTTTACTGTGACTGTGCTTTTATTGTGCATAATTGGCAAGCAGAAATGCCTTGCTCTATGTTGAAGAGCGTGATAAGCAGCTGCTCATGTAAACCACCCAAGCTAAAATGTTTGAGGCTTGAGGCTTCGCCAGTGAGGCCCTCAGGCACAATGTATCTATTGCATATACACACGTTAGGGGGGAAAAAGTTTGTGTTGTCTGACAAGTCTGACTTTTTTCAGTGGTTGCTTAATATGACTATTTTGTATTCCTTAGTTTTATTTTTCCCAGTTTCAAAGACCTATTTGTAACAAAGTGTTTTCTAGTCTTATTGACTGGAGTGATAATAACTCCTTAATTGCCAACACAAAGAAAACAGATGAAATGACTTTTGATTAATTGCAAGAATCATCCACCAGGGATAAATTAGGATCATAATAGACAAGTATTAGGTGGTTAACATGGACCCAACTCCAGTTTCGATCGCACACACTGGATATCTGCATGAGTTCAACTCTGCATTTGCTTTCAAGAATGGGTTCCTTTAACATAGTCTGTGGGTATTTTATAATTCAGTCATTCCTCATGTGTCTCTTTGTGGTTTCACAGCATGTTACAGTGGCATTTCAGTGCAGCTAGAACTGAAGCTGTTTAAGCTTCTGCACTAAGATTGTGGGGCCTCTGGAGAAAGGCACATGGAGAATAGTATAATTGGTGATAGTTCCCATTTGCTTGTACCATCAGGGAGAAAGTACAGGGTCCCACCGTGTAGAAGAAATAGATATAAACATTCTTTTTTTCCCCAGAGTCTTTTTGAATGCTGAAAATATGTAGAGCAGAGTGACATTCTTATTACAAGATTGCTTTACCTTCAAATCAGTGTGTTTTGTCTTGCAACAAAGTTTTGCCAAATTTCTTCTGTACATGTGGAAGTATAGCATTTAAGACACCGTGCAACATTTTGGAGCAGACTTTAAAACTTGAAATGAATCATGAATATATGGTGAAATATGCTCTTATTAGGTAACGGCAATACTTTCAGTGCTGTGGCATTAATTTAAAAGTGTAGTGTCCCTGCACTGCTCTGTTTTGCAAGAGTTTTACACTGACGACAAATATCAGATGAGTCATATTGTCAGTTCCCTGCATTAAAGAATGAAGACGCAGCCGAGAGGAGTGGGAGTGGAAGAGAGACAGGGAGTGAGGGATATACATATTTTGCCATCCTTGCTGATAACATTAATGTCAAGGTGGAAGGGGGAAGGAAGACATCAAAGCTAATGAATATTTATGGATGCCCACAGTAAAGTGCTGTTTTAGATTGAAGTGGGACAGAATGGCCTCATGAAGACAGCACTTTAGGGCCTACTCTTACACAGACTGTGGGTCTATGAATATTCATTGTTCATTGTCCCAAAAACAATTTGCTTAACGCTTTTGACTTCTTTTCATGCGTAAAATGTGTGTAAGGTTTTACCTATGCATGGTTTGGCCTATAATGCTATCTATCTGTACTTTTTACGATTTTGTGACAAGACAGATTTATGCTTTGCGCAATAAAATTAAAAACAAAATTACAAAATGCTATAGTTGTTCTTAAAGCATAGACATTCTGTCTATGCGTCTCTCAAATCTGCTCAGTTCCAGTGAGAAACCAAAAATGTGATTTGCCATATAGAAAATTGCATTACACTCCCACTGAATTTCTGAATTTAACAGTTCATTGACACATTGTTAACAGGACATGTCACCGGCTGCAGAGCAGTCTGTATGGATGTTATCTCATGCCATGTTTGTTTGAAAGTATGTGAGCATGTTCAGGTGGCAGAGTCTATAAACTCATCATTTGCCAGACAGCATGATGTCCTTGAGCATATTTCACAACATGCTACATTAGCCCTCCCTCAGCCCAACTGTGCCACGCATTTGTCAAAGTGTCACCGCAGCCGGAGCAAGTGCTCTTTAAAAAGCCTTTATGTCATATATTCTGTGTGAAAAATTTCAGGTGAGAATCTGGTGCAGGAAAACCGATTCCAAACTGTGACAAAAGAGGAAGATAAAGCAAAACTATCACAAGTTAAAAAATGCATTTCCAGGTCAGGAGATAGGGTGTTGCTATGGTTACTTGTCTCACACTGCTACCTGCTCCTCCCAAAGTAAATACTAGGGAGCTACAATGCTTTTATGTAGCGTGGTCTGCTGTGATTTAATGTTCAGTTTTATGTGATATTTTGAGTTAATATATCTCATGTGCCACTTTTAAGCTCTTCTTTGTGAATCACACATTCCCGGCTTTGGGCAACTTTTTCATTCATATTCCAACCAAATTAGCAGTGCAGCAGTACTTGTGTTAAATATATATAAATATAATACTCTACTATTTGTACTTCTCAGCAGGGTGACCTAGAGGTAGATCTTCCTATGACCTCAGGGTAGCAGATTTAACGTCTTCAAAAACATGGCTGTGTCCATCAGAAAACCTGTGTAGGTGAGCTGTCCTTGAGCGTGTAAGCATTATACATCACTCTGAGTTAGCATCAGCAAGCTGCCTAAAGCCTAAAGAAGATTTTTTTTTAAATAATTTTCCATGGGGAATTATACAAAGTGTGCACATATTTTCATAATTCCTGTGTAATTGCAACAATTCTAATGTCTTGCTCCCTCCAACATCTCCAACATCTCTCCTCCACCCCCCTAGCTCTCATTAACAGCTGCCTCCTGTAAGTCCAAAAGCCCTGTTGGGTCACCTCTTGACATGGTGAGGTAACCACAGTGCCTAGACTCTTCTCCAGGCCCCTGTGGACTATGTGTTCAATGCTGGAGAGCCTTAACAGACTGACATAAATCCTGTGAAGTAGAGGCTACTGCTGTGTTTCATTAACCTAGGCCTTAGGAAGGTGGAGTACTTGCTCTACAGGTACACACGTGTTCTGTATACAAGCTTTTTGCAGATGCGTCACACGTTTAGTAACCTTGGTTGCAGCTACCAGGGAGACCAGTTTAAGAAAAGGAGAGACTAGTGTGGAGTAGCTAGGTGCAGGTGTGTTTAGCAATATTAAGTGGATTTTCTGTTATATTTACTTCTGAAATTTTGTTAATGTAACAGAAAACTGTACGTCTGGTCTTCAGCACTGAAGGGCCTTTTTAGTCTGCTCTAAAGCAGTGCTGTATGATAGTGTAAGAACAGTATGTTTACTTCACAACAAATTTGCTTATTTTCAGAAAACTAGCTGGTACATTAATTTATCAAGGGAACTAAAGGTGAATACTAGCCACTGCTAATGTGGTTGAAAATGGAAAAAGTAGCACAATGCAAATGAAAAAGTAGCAGAAATGTGTAGAAACATGTTTTCTCAAAAAAAAGTTATACCATATATACCATACAATACATTAAGAAACAGTACATGTTGTTTAAAACTCCAAATTAGTATGTTAGTGTTAGAGCGATATTTTCAGATCTTAACTTATTTATGGTATTTTTAGCTAATTAGCTGCTATTCTAATTTAGGAAGGGAACTAATGGTAAAATACCAGTTGCTGGTACTGCTAGTTTCTATGAAGATACACATTTTAAGCTGCACATACATTCACACCATGTCAGCACAATGGGAAGAGTAAGAAAGAGGTCACACATTATTCCAGAATGACCCAAAACACTATTACCTGCTGCATCTGGGACATGGTTCAAGACATCCGTGAGCAAATCATGGATAAAGCAAGTGGATTTTCTACCTTTTCCATCGCTTGTGATGACACCACGGATCTATCTAGTTGTTGGTGTTTTTGCTTCGAGAGATTTTTCTTGCTTGTTAATTTTCTATAAAACATAACACATTTTAATGCACTGTAATTTCACATAACATCAACATTTATTTTTGAACCACAGCCTCCCATCCATATTAATTTTTGAATTTTATGAATTGTTTAGCCTTTCTGCAATATGGTAGGACATTAGCATGGCATTAGCTGTCCAAATACTTTGCTACTTAATGAGCTTGATGATCGCAAAAAAGGCACAAGTGAAAATTATCATTTGCAAGTCAAAAAGTCTAAGGAAATATATCAGTGTGATCCAGTTTTGACAGCAGGTTCACAACAAGCTGTCGTGTCTAAGTATTTTGTGTTTTTAATGTTTCTTCATTGTACACAAATAGGTCATGCATTGGTTTTGAGCTTGTCAAATAAAAACATGGACAAATAAAAAACATTTAGCTACAGCAAAGCTCCAGTGATACCCACACTATGTATGATGTGAGCGCAGTATTGAGCCATTTTCTTTCCTATAGAGGAGCACACTCTGTGGCACCTTGAAATGGAAAAATGTCAGTGGTTCATGAAACTGTCTTCTTTTCCCATCACGTCACATCACATGATAGCACCCCACAAAATTACCCAACTGTATATTTCTCATATTATGCTCTAACAAAGGTATTTGTGACTGAATGCTTAGATAATAAATTAGATGTTTTATGGCGATAAGAGCGCAGATGTTTTCTTTTTCCTTTGCTGTTTTTGCATCCATCCATTTCTTGTTAGGTGGTAGTGTGCGGTAGTTTTGTAACATTCTGTCTAATGTTTTTTATATTACAGTATAAAATTATGTTAAAATGATGTATTGCAGGGTATCATGCTTTAAGGTTACTGGTACAGCGGTGCGAACATCTCACGTCTCCCACACATCCTCCTCAAACCACGTTTATGCAGAGCCACTTGAAAGTCTCAGGTGATGGAGCAGACACATGGGGCGTACAAAAATGTAGTGGGTACTGAAGTAGTTTCAAGCAAAATACTAAAACACTGTATCTACTATATATGTTTTTTTTTTGTCAGCAGTGTGTGTGTATTGTATGAGTCAAAAATCAGGCTGCTGGCGGACCCTTGCTGCGTCGGTGATGGTAATAGTTTGCCAGAGCCTTGGGGGAGCCGCTCAGCAGGTGATGGCGCGTGTGTACGTTTGTGTGTGTGTGTGTTTGTGTGCATGTGCCTGTGTGTCTGTGTGCACATATCAGCAGGAAAGGGTAGAGCATGCCCCGCAATGCATGTCTCAACAGCCAAGTCATCAACCCTTTTAATCCAGCCCAGCAGGGATGTGTTTTTCTGACAGTACGTGTGTGTGTATGTGTGTGTGTGTGTGTGTGTGTGTGCGTGCGTGCGTGCGTGCGTGCATGTAAGGTTGAAGAAGAACTCCTGCCATAAAGTTGTTTATGCTATACTCTGAGGACAGGCAGAAGTCTGTCCGGAAATATTTCTGACCAGACTTGATTGTTTGTTCTCGGCTTGTACAGGTATTGTACTGTTCTATGTCTTGCCTGTACAAGTTCTTCTTTTGTCCATGTCAAGTTGAATTTGAAGATATTCCCTGATCTAATGTATAACCCCTCTCCCTCCATCCTCTTTTCTCTCTCTCCCTGCAGGACGAATGTCATAGGATGAACACTGCTGGTGGGGTGTGTCTGTCTGTGCTGTCCTCTCTCCTGGCTGTGGCTGGGGCCCTGGCTGCCGTGTCTGCCCTCGCTCTAGCTCCTCTCTCTGCCCTGGCTGAGGCTGCCTATGGGGCTGCCGATGGCATCCCCAGCACTGGGGCAGAGGGGGCCCCCTCACCCATCTCCGCACCATGCTCCAGCCTTGTAGCTGGGGTTCTCTATGGGTCTTTCTCCCTAAGGGAGCTGTTTCCCTCCAGGGCGCCGGGCTGTTCTTGGTCCCTGGAAAACCCAGATCCCACCAAGTACTCCCTCTACCTCCGCTTCACCCGCCACCCTATCATCTGCCGGACATATTCCCCCATGCTCCTCTCTCTTGATCACCACCTGGCCAATCAAAGCTGTCCCCTTCATTTACAGTCAGCCACAGCCAGGGATCAGGAAGTCATTGATCTCTGTGGCAGCCAATCGAACTCAGATGGACCTTACTCCTTCCTACAGTTTGATAAGAACTTTGTCCAACTATGTCTAACGAGACATCCAGCTGCTGATGAGCCTCAGGTAACCAAGGAATTGCTGGAGCTGAGACTGGTAGAGGTGTTACTCATCAATAACGAGAACTCCAGTCAGTTTACCTGCGGCGTGCTCTGCCGATGGTTTGAGGAGTGTTTACGCACGGGACACAATGGAGATCAGGAGGTTTCTGACGGGGACGGTTGCGGGATGACCCAGACAGGATGTATCTGTCCAAACCACAACATCATGGCACCACCTATTCCGTTGCTCCCGGAGACACCCCACAGTTTCAGCAATGGTTCGCTGGTTCCTGATGACTGCTGTGTCACTGAGCTGCATTCCAATGATGCAATCGCCATAGCACCCAGAGACGTCCGACAAGGTAGGATTATTTTTCTTTCAGCTAATGAGATGCTGGCTCAGTTCTGCTTTTGTCATTTTCAATGCATTATACATGAGTGCACGTCTCAGTATAGAGAATATTATTTATTCCCTTCAAGACAACATGGTATTACACAGATTTCAGAGACACATGGTAGCCCTACATGTTTTTAAAATCACAAAGGAACTGTATCAAATATAAACAGCTGTTTACGTGTGTACTCAACTCAACAATGGCAAATTGACAAGAAAAGTTTGTCTTGTTATCCTGGCCCACCACCTCAGTGGGGTGGCATGCCTCTGCTTGACACAGAATTTATTATTTGGATTTTGACTCTGGCATGTTGGCCTTTAATTAAAAAATGAAGCAGTTCAGAGGGGGTCCTTCCATCAAAAGATTTGTAAATGCCTGTCAGAAATCCAGGCTTTTGATCTATATTTTAAAGATTTCCCCATGTGGCCAAGAGGTGTGGCTCCTAGGATTTCAGTTTACATGCTGCGCATTATTGTGTGTGTATGCACAAATGTATATGTGTGTGTGTGTGTGTGTGTGTGTGTGTGTGTGTGTGTGTGTGTGTGTGTGTGTGTGTGTGAAATCATCTGATGATTAGGATGGGATCAGATTTGACACACACATGTGCACGTGGTCATTCATACATCAACGGTATGAATGACCTGAACAGGAAACATGCAATCCTTTTGCACGTGCAACAGGAATATGTATGCATTTGTGCATCTGCATAAATTGCTTGTGCTAAAGCTTTCTTAATCATTTCAGTTCAACGCTGCCACCAGATTTCCCCCTAACGTATTCAAAGTAGACGAATGTAGACACAAACGTAGATATACGGAGAGACACTGTAGTCTTGTAATTTCACTGAATCACATGATAATTTTCCTTTAGGTGGCTTATAGGCCTGTTTGAGAGTGAAGAGTACTAATTAGATACCAGTTATTCTTATTGCAAGACTTGGCCTGACTTCAACAACACACTAACACACATACTGAGAGCTCTAGGGAGAGTCTTACCTTGCTGACGGGAAGGTTACCATTCTCTGGATTCAATCAGCAGGGGTAGGAATATCATATAATATACTCAGAGAAGGAGACAGGGGAAGAGATGTAGCAATGGAGGATAGAGGAGTATTTTACCAGTTTGACTTGGACTGTGGCTTGAGACAGAAGCCAGGCGCATGGTGCAGCTCTGCAAACTGATGCCAAGTGGCGTGGTGGTGATATTAAACTTATGCCAACTGCCTGGAAGCTCTGTTGGCTTTTCTGTATTTCACCTCAAAGACATTAGTGTTGCATACATATTGGTTAGCGGCTGGTCACCCTACAAGAGATCAGTAACCACTCACAGAGGCTGCTGTGAACCACCAGGAGCCCTTGATGACAAGTAAGCCTGAGGAGGTGTGGGCTAGAAAACAGTTTTCTTCCAAACAATTCCCCTATGTCCTAATTACCCTAAAATATCAGAATTACTGTAAACCCAACAATGCATTGTCAGAGCGAGAGCCAGAATCTTGCCTCTATCCTGTTTCTTCTCCTACCCTTTCACTCTCTCCACTAAAATCCAAACACTCCAAAGCGAAGCTTAAATGCATGCTTTCTCCTCCCTCGTCTCTCTGTTTCTCCCTAGCTCCCTTTTTAAGTCTCTCTCTCATGTTTTGACTTTGTGGCCCTTCCTGTACAACCCTACATTTCCAATGCAAATAAGACAACGGTTTGCTTTCCACTTTTAGAAAATGAAACACTTGCACATGCAGAGCGATTGATGTTGGCAAGTTTGTTTTTTTTCATGATATAGGCATTCTTTCACTTTTTGACATTAAATAATAATTTTACTTTGCTGGTTTTCTTGAAATGCAGACAGTGTCATCACAAGTTTGGCAATTTGATCAACAGCTGTCCACATATGTATCTCTGGGCAAAAACAGTGAAGCACAAATTGTTCCCAGTGGTCAGAACAGCACCTTATACAGTAGCTCACTGCAGTTAGTGTGTGAGTGTGTGTGAGTGTGAATGAAGGGTGAATAAAAGGCACATTGTGAAGCACTTTGGATAAAAGTGCTCTATGAATGCAGCCATTTACCATTTTTCTTTTCAGTTTTGCAAAGTTTCTCTTTTAAGTTTTGAGTACAGTTATATAGAGTTTTCAATTTAAAAAAAGAACTTGATGGACAGAACGTCAGAAATCTAAAAGCAGGAAAAAGATACCGCGACCACCATCCCCTAACAAGAAAAAAAAGTCATTTTCTTAAATGCTTTACTGAGTTTATTTTTTGGGAACTTAATTAGTATTGAATAAACTGTGTTTTGGAATGTCTGTGGATGACCTTTAACGTTGTACATTCACTTTTCCGAGGCTGAATAGTTTGAGAGGTTCATTGATTTACAGGTGGCACTTCACCATTTTTACACTGGATCATGAGGAAAGGGACAAAAACTGAAAAGACGTGGACAGAATGTGTAAGCAGAGTAAATTGTCCATTCCTGTGTTTGTACTGTATGTGGACGGTTATTGTTAAACTGATACACTGCACTAATATAGATTGACACTGAGCACTATGGTTTATAATAATCCCAGTCTTTCTTTATATCAATATTTAGTTCATTGTGCCAAGATAGTGTTTTGTTTTCTGAAGATGTTAATTATACTTCATTAATTTATACAAATAGCAATTAGCAAATAATTAACTTAGATTGTATCAGTCAACCTTTCTGCTGCAAACTAGAAACTAAAACTTTTTTTTTTTTTAGTTCCTTATGTGACTGTAGCTCTGATGGACAATAGTCTCTTGTACAGACTGACCTTCTCTCAGGGCTGTCAGTTTTTCAAAAAATCAAGTTCAAGCGAATTTGAAGTGACACGCCGTTCGTTCCGATGAATTCGAATGTGCGGTGGGTCTCTCCGCCTGGAGCTGAGGATGGGGTTTTCATGAGGACATTGTATCTTTATTATGAGTATGACAGATACAATGACCGCATTATACTTTGCATGGCATTGTCATTCCTCTGTCCCGGTGGAATCTGTAAATAAAAGAAGGTATTTAGTGCACAAGCCTGTTTGTCCTTCATCCTTCCAGTAAGAGAAAGAAATTGTTTAGGAAGAGTACGCATCTCAGTGAAGAGTCTGTACAATGATGTAATATTTTCAGTCCGTATGACCCAGAGATGTCCTGGGTCTTTGTCCATCAATTCTGTGAATGTATTGCTATGGCACTGAACAGATTTGAACCACATATCTATGTAAAACACATTTTAACAAATATTGTCTCATTTCCATATAAATTAGGTATTAAGGAGCAATGCAGGTTGAATTATGCTCTATGAAACAAAACTGCTATTTCTTTTCTTATTTATTTAGTGTAGGTGTATATGTCAGCACATAAAGGCATCACATATGGACGTCTATCTGTATGTGTTTATGTGTTCAGTAAGGTCAGCCTGAAGCTTTAAACAAGTTCTAAAGCAAAACTGAAACTCTGCACTTGTACATGACCTACAATGCATAAATATATAGATCAACACAAAGGCCATCAGGCAGCACATTCGTGCATTACAACAATTTGGATGTGTGAAGAGCACGTCATTGTCTGGAGAATTCACAGCCAGCAGGTGGGCGTGTCAATGACGTTTTTCTCCTAACCCCTGCATGCTCTACCCAGACGCCACCCCAGACCTTACTGACCATGTCCCGAATTTGAATTTGAAGTGAAAACGGTTTGAGACATTCTGTGTTGCTTATTTTGTGTTACTGAATGTCAGGAAGGGAAAATGAAAGGGAAGGGAAAAGAACGATCCCCTGATTTTCCTCTTCTTCCTCCCTCCCAGCAGCTGTAACAGACGTGGAATGTGTTTGGAGCAAAAACAAACATTTTCACTGTACTGATCTCAACACTACTTTTCCCTCCCACCCCCTACAAAAAAAAGGGTTTTTTTTTTCAGCCCAAATTAACCAGTAACAACTTATTCAGCAGGTGGCTGATTTACTGCCAGTCTCCTATGACTGGCTGTTTTGTTGGTAAAATTGCCTCACTGTATTTATGAGAGAAATCAATTTGTGACAATGTTTATTTACCCAGTTTATTTAGCTAAGAGCCTTTACATCTTCCTTTAGACATAAGTCAGTCTGAAAGCGAATATAAGCCTCTTTCAGAAAGATAATGGTGGTTCCACTCAGTTTTGGTAGCTTTCATGAAACTGAAAAATCCACATTCCTCTCATTCTTACTTTTACCAATGTCCTGAGAGCAACAGAAGCAAGTGAACTGTTCCGATCTCTCTCTGCCTGGAAGAAGTATGTCCAAAATGTGGTTCAAGTTATAAACTACAGCAGAGACAGCTGTGCATCTTCACACTAACACTCTGCAGTATCAGATCAGGTGCACACACAAACACATACACCCTTCCTTCTGTTATTATGTTTGGAAAACAAATTGCTGACAGTAGGGTCATGTTTATTGTCCTTAGGATTTCAATTTAGAATTTAGACAGCCTTGTTCTGAAAACCACCTTAAAAGCATGTGAAATTGATTTGATTCTATATTTGATTGACAAAAGCACTCTTTATCTTGGCGCTGAGCAGACTACTTACTCTGTGATGTGGACTAATTGTAAATATATATGTTTTGCATGTGTGTGCATGTGTGTGTGTATATATATATATATATATATATATAGAGAGAGAGAGAGAGAGAGAGAGAGAGAGGGAGGGAGAGACAAAGACAAGCTCAGCAGATCAGAATGAAATGATAACTACTGTGTCCATTTAGAGCTAACAGGAAAATTTCCTGCAACTGCACAGGTTTGTCAGTCACGACTGTGCTGGCAGAGCTGTCAAGACGTATCAAAGACATAAAAATATCCAAACTGTTTATACTGATAAGACCAAGTTACTGATGAAAACGAAGACTAGTTTTTAAGCCAGTGTGTTGTAAATATGCTGCCTGCATGAGTGCTATCACTACTAGTAGTACTAGCATAGGAGTGAATATGTCACCATGATGGGTGATGGATGCCTACCAGCCTCTTTCTCCTGCTGATTGAGGAGAAAAACAGGGCATAAGGGGTTAGAGCTGAGATCTTGATCAAGTTGTAGCTCCTGAGTGTGTCGCCTCTTCATTTCCGCCACACCCACCTGTGGCTTTTTAGCTAATTTGAAAATTGCATTTAGACATCGGATTTATCACACTGTGTGAGTATATACTTCTTAATGTAGTCAGCAGTTATGGGTTGTGAAGATATATACTATAGGTGTCTCATTTGTGCAAGGAATATCTTTACATACAACATGGAGTTGACTCCATTGTTCTCAATCATTCATCAGTCATTCACAGGAAAATTGCACCATACTGTATGTGTTGGCTCATCCATCATTCTGCAGTAGCCACCATGACTGTCCTTTAATTGAATTAGTGGGCTTGCACACATTAACTTGTGGAAGTGGAAGCTTCCCTCTACACTTTGTCAGAGGGCCTGTAAATTGGTATTTTTTTTTCACCGTTAAAGCTGCAATAACTGATTTCCTTGGCCACATGGGGTCAGCAGAAACAAGCAGTCTGTGCACAGCAAATCATTGCCACATCTTTTTCAAAGGTGATATGACAATAAGATTTCTTGTTTTGTTTTGTTTTGTTTGTTTGCTTGTTTTCTTTCTGAAAACAGCTAGCTGCCTGATTTGACCAAAAATGATGCTGTGAGGGTGGTGAGAGTGAACCAAAACAGTAAAGTTGCGAAACAATGAAGCCATAGAGCTCATTGGGGATGATGGGATCTTCAGAGTCAGGTGATAAGTATTAATTTTTAAATAAACTACCTTGACCTACCAGATTTACCACTTTACACAGTGAAAGGATGTTAAAAATAAATTCTCTGACTTTTAAAGAACCAGTTTAAGCAAATTCAGACTATGAGGCACTGAAGCATCACTGAGTGGACAGACACACACACACACACTTATATATATATATATATATATATATATATATATATATATTTTATAAGCGCTTCTTCAGATTCAGATACTTCATTCGCTTCTACGTTCAGGTACGTACAAGGAACGAGATTTCGTTGCAGCAGCTCGGAAGATCACAGTAGTTTAAAGTTAGGCAAAGAAAAACACAATAAGGTACTTCAGATTAGAGCACAGATACCTGCTTCCTGTCTTTATAACCTCCGGAAATTAGAAAACACACAATGAAGATTTTATTCTATAAATCAAACTGTACAAAGTAAAATCAGTAAAATATGTCTGATCCAGTGTCAGTTGATCGGGTCAGATCTCAGTGCAGACACCGGAGACTTAGAGCCAACAAGCTTTTATTTTGGTGGTGATGAGATGTCAGAGAGGAAGTAGTCCTGGTTGTGTCAGACCTGACTCTGGTCTGATCCGGATCGTCGGGCTTCATCACGTTTCTCTGATTCTTCAAACTTTTCTGTCTGAGATTCACTTTGTTTGTTTATTTGTTGTCGACGCTATAGAGGCTTAAGATCTGAACCCGCGACTGTTTGACGACACACAGACCAGCACCAGGTGAGTCCATCATCAGGATCTCGCGCGCGCGCGCGCACACACACACACACGTGTGCTGGCTTAGTTTCTCTGATTAAACACAGAATCCGGTTTCTCAGTACCACAGACCAGACTGAACCGGATCAGATCTCTGATCCGGTTCAGTCTGGTCTGATGTGCTCTGTACTGATCTGAGATCTGATCTGTGACTCACTGACTTCCCAAAACTTTTAAGGAACAAAAACAGGATGAAAAACTGGAGCAGCCTCGTGTGACAGAACCTGATTCAAAATGCTGCAAACTTTATTAAAACTGCAGACCAGGACAAAGCGCAGTTCAATAACCGATATTTAAAACGGATCAGAGACTGATCCCAGATCAGTGTGGTGGTTTTCTGTGTGTCTGTGGGCGTGAGGACCAGTTTCACTTCAGCACCGAGGGTCGTGAGGACAGGGTCACCATGGTAACTGGGACAAATGTCGGATCGCAGCCACAAAGAAAAATAATTCAGTTTTAAAATAATTTAGATTTCACGTTTTACAGAAGCGCACTGTTTGCTGTGAGCTGAGCCTGTTTTCCTGCTCCCAGTTCACCCAGTTCCCCTCCAGTATGAGCGTCCAGCCTCGGAGGATCCGTCTGAAGCCCTGGCTCTTGGCTCAGGTGAACAGCGGCAGGTATCCCGGTCTGCAGTGGCTCAGTTCAGAGCGTCGACTCTTCCAGATTCCCTGGAAACACGCCACACGCCACACGCCAGCGTCAGACGAAGAAAACACCATCTTCAAGGTCTGAACATCAAACAACTGAGAAACACAAACAACGTCAGGGTTCATCTCTATCTCAGCCTGAGCTCAGATCTGCTGAAGCTTCTGAAATGTATTCACCTGTCACGTGTTCATTGGAAGCAGAAGGTGAAAGAGACGGTCACTGATTAGATTGATTCAGATGCAGCAGAGAAACAGATTTTGATGCCAGTGTTTGATTTCATCAGCGAGATCAAAGTGAAATCAGAGAGAAAAAACTCACAGAATAAATCTGGAAATGTAAATAAAGGAATTGTTCTCAATATCATCGTCGTTGATCAGTATCATCACTGCTTACAGCCTAACTCAGTTCTAGAAAAATAAAAAACACCCAACACTTAAAAAATGAATGAAAACTGAAAAGTGAAGCTGCTTCTCGCGGTTTCATTTCACAGTTTGAACTGATGAAGTCACTTCCTCTTCCCTGTTTCTGCTTTTATTTCTCACTCTGTTTAAAATAAATATGTCACCATCATATTCAACCTTTTAGATGAATTTACACACATTTGGTTTGTGGAAAACTTTAAGTGTGTCCCTTTTCTGTGCTTCTTAAGGTGGTATTTTTGTTTTAAGAAAGCATTGTCTTGAGCAGCAGTGGTAAAGGAACAAAGTGAAATCGAAACAGTCTTTTCATTAAATACATATGTTAACGTGCAGATGTATGTAAACCCTGCTTTGTGTCTTCCAGGCGTGGGCTCTGGAAACAGGTAAATATCAGGAAGGTGTGGACGAACCCGACCCCGCCAAGTGGAAGGCAAACCTTCGGTGTGCTCTGAATAAGAGCAGAGAGTTTCAGCTGAAATATGACGGCACCAAAGAGACTCCGGTCCAACCATACAAAATCTACGAGGTCTGTGAGCAGCCGGGGAACACAGGTGATCATCGCCTCCATGGTTTTATACATGAGCGGCTGAAGCTAAAATTTAGGTTACGTTCTCTGTCGTCTGTCTCAGTACATCTGTGAGTTTACTTGAGATCACAAAACACTTTATGAAGAGTCTGATTCTGATCCTGATCAAAACCTGAACCAGAAACGAGCTTCTCGCAGAGGAAAGTTGTTCTTAAGACAACAAGAGTTTTCGATCTTTCAGGGAGTTTAAACGTGTTTTTACTGATTGGTCTGATCCCAGTAAACTCATCAGCAGATCACAGATGTGAGTTGTTAGAACTGCCGTGTCGAAGCCCTGATGTCTGACTATGGCTGTATTTTCTTTCAGACGCTGTTGATGAGGATGATGATGAGGAGGTGAAGAGTAAAATGTGTAGAAATACGAAATACTTACAGTTTACCTTTTATCACCTGACTGATAAACTTTCCTGTTTCATCCTCAGATGCCCAACCTGAATGACCTCACCATCAGTGAGTACAATTGTCACTTCACTTCAAGGTGGTAGAAGCTGTTGTGATAATGTAATATGATGATGTCATGTCTCCTCAGACCCCAGGATTGGTGACCCCCCCTCCTTCGGCTCCTTCCCGGCTCATTCAGATGTGAGTCAGTTTGGTTTATCTTCCAACGAGACCTTCGGACCTCCTCATATTATCCCGATGCCCCTCCTCCCTGACAGAGTCCTCTCCGTGACCTCTGACCTCCAGGCTCAGGGTCACGTGGTGGATCAGGGGAGCTTCGTCCCTTCTGTGGGACTCTCTGACGGGCTCCAGGACCTAAACTCTCTGCCCCCTTCCGCTTCTGCTCCAATGGGGCCGGACCTGATGGAGGGTGGCGGCATGAGAGGCATCGAGAACCAGGGGGACACTCAGAACCACCAGCCCTGCAAATACGACCTGCTGAGCAGCGTCCCACGTGAGTGTGACCTCTGACTTATGGGGAGGTGTGGGGAGTGATGGTGTGGTGGCCTGGACTCCAGGAGGAGGATAACCACTGCCCCTTCATGTTGAATAGAGTCAGCTGAGGTGGTTCAGATCACTGTCTTTCTGGACATCTCCCCGTGGAGAATCTGGGGTACGTGTCTCATCAGATATTCGTACGAGCAGGAAAAATAATCAGGTTTCAGCTGAAAACTCACGTGGAAATGTGGTTTTACACACACTTGAAAAACGTGAACGTCACACGTTGGAGTTTGGTAGACACATCGTTAGCTTTGTGTCTGATTCAGTACACAAGAGAATTCCCTTGGTGAGGTGTTGTTGTTATTATCCACTTCTTTGACTCTTGTGATGCTGAGTAATCACAGTTTGTGGTAAAGTCAGAGATGCTGCTGTAGACCTGAGTCCTGCAGCTCCTGGTCTGAGTCCACATGGACCTCAGGTTCTCGTTGAGACAATTATGGCGGGAGCCTAACTCCTTCAGAAGAGTGTGACCACCCTCTCCAGGTGACTCACCTTAAAGAGTTCTCTTAGGTACCTGGTCTCCATCATGACGCTCAGAGCAGCACCTGGGGTTAGGGTTAGGTCTCCCAGGTGCTGCTCCGATCCTGTTATTTAACAACAGTTTATTATTTACATTCTGTAGGTAGAAAAGAGAAACTGATGCTGATTCTGCTTTGGAAATTTTCAGTTTCCAGAGATGTTGTTCTACTCTAAGGACCGACATCAGAACTAACGACAGGACTGACATCAGGACTAACATCAGGATTAAGTGGTTTATTTGTCCTTCAGTCAGTTCTGTTGCTTCACCTAGACGTCACGCCCACCTGTTGGCTCACAGTGAAGATGTGTTTGACGGTGTAACAGGTTCTGTGGTTGAAATGACTCATATAGTTAATTCAACAACATTGTGGGTCGTCAAGACAACTGCAACAGTCCCACTGTTTAGCTGTAGTTACAGTTCTCTCTCTCTCCGTCACTGTAGTAACAGATCTGGACCTGAAGTTCCAGTACCGGGGTCGGACGATGGGCTCTCTTACTGTCAGTAACCCTCAGGGCTGCCGGCTGTACTATGGGCACCTGGAGCCGACACCTGAGCAGGTGGACCTGTTTGGACCCGTCACCCTTCAGCAGGTTCTGTTCCCAGGGACTTCGGAGATCCAGAATGAGAAGCAGCGGTTCTACACCGAGGCCCTGCTGGATGTGATGGACCGAGGTCTGATCCTGGAGATCTGGGAACAGGACATCTATGCTGTCCGCCTCTGTCAGTGTAAGGTGTTCTGGTCTGGACCGGGCATGCCTGAACAGGGTCCACCAAACCCGATGGAGAGGGAGAAGAAGATCAAAGTGTTCAGCCTCAACGACTTCTTGCAAGGTGACGGGTTTCACTGCTCTACTGTCAGAAACCTTTTCTCTGCAAGTTTCGTCTCAACATGTCAGGTTTAAGTAAACGTTCTGTCCTTAGGACTGATCCTGTTCCAGAAAGGTGAAACTCTGAACCCTCCACCCTTCGAGATCTACTTCTGTTTCGGGGAGGACTGGCCAGACAAGAAACCCAAAGAGAAGAAACTCATCATCGTCCAGGTCAGTGGGCAACACTTGACCAACTGTGGGCGCTCCAACTAATCTGATGTCAGATTTTAACTGTTAAAAAGAATCCTGCTGCAGTTTTGTCACTGGGACCAACAGTTTGGGGTTTGTAACAGGCTTTGGGGAGCCTGAACCAAAGATTTTAGGCATTTTGACAAATGTGAACCTGGTTCTCATTATCCAGGAGTAACATGGTTGTTGTGGTTCTGGTTGTCCAGTTTTAACCTAGTTCCTGTCCTCAGGTGGTTCCTGTGGTGGCTCGGATCCTTACTGAGATGTTCTCTGGAGAACTCAGCTGGTCCACAGACAGCATCCGACTACAGATCTCAAACCCTGACGTAAAGGACCAGACGGTGGAGCAGTTTAAAGAGCTACAGAGGCTCCTGCAGAGCCAGCACATCCAGGGGCCCTGGACTCCCAACGTGTCCTGATCAACACATCCTGCAGCCCTGGACCCCCAGAATTACCCGAACACCAGGACTCTGACAACGGGGACAGTTGATCATCAGCACCAGGGCTCATGAAGGTTCAGCAGGACCTGAGAGCAACAGAGGATCCATTTCCTGTCTTGTAAAGGAAGTGTCTCACTGATCTGGTCCTTTAATGAACCCTTCATGCTGAGAAGTCCTGATCCAGGCTGATGTTGCTGTGATTGTTCTGAGAGCATCTGTTAAAGTTTTCAGCAGATTATTGATAACTGATCAAAACTAATCAGATCAAACTTCAGAACAGCTGCAAGTTTCGATAACATCAGATCATTTCAAAGAAAAACAGAAAAAAGGTTTTAAACTTTTCATCCGGTTTGTTCAGCTGAACTTAGAAAAGAAAATCTTGTCTGCAGAGAAACAAAAGTCAAACTTGTCGACTCATCGTCTGATCTCAGCTCAGTGTTAAAGGAAGTGAAAACGCTGGTTTCCTCTTTATGAGCTGACGGTGATCATCAGTGTTGAACTGTGTTAATCTCCGATGTGTTCAGTGACCACAAAACACATCCCTCTGTTTTTAACTGTTCTGTGTGTTTCCTCTCGGAGAGTGTGCTCAGCATTTCAATAAACACCGCTGCAGTGTTCTTCCATACCTGTTTTTTTAAACTTTATTAATCAGGAAACAAACTGAATCAAAACAAAAAACTGATTTAATGAATTAAAGATCCACTGTCTAATAAATTAGGTTCCACAGACAAACTGAAAACATTCAACGAATATTTATTGTTTTCAGAGCTGAGACTGTTACTGTATAAATCGATGGGTAGATCAACAAGAAATTCATCAGCAATCAACTTTAATAGTTAATAGTTTATAATGTTTTGAGAGAAAAAGAACATTCTCTGTTTCAAACTTTTCAGTCAGTATCAGTTTTTCTGTTTTATGTCAGTAAATTGAATCTTTTGGTTTTGGACTCTTGACCCACAGACCCAACCTTTTAGTGACTAAATGATAAATTAATCCTTTTAGATTTAAACAAACGTTAACTCAGCTTCTGGTAAAACTGTAAAAATCATAAATGAGCAGGATGTTTGTTCAGCTTCTGTTTCCTGTTTGTTTGGTTTTCACTATGTTTTGTAAACAGATCCATGACAGTAAGGATGAAATGTTTCTGCTTTGGTTCAGGTTTTCAGGATCTGGTCTGGACTCTGCTGGATCAGGTATGAGTATTTAGGTGATAAACAGAAACCAATCTAACCAGAACTCCCAGCAGATGGGGTCTCGACATGTAAAGGTAAACACAAAGGAAGGAGGTGTAATGAAGACATTGCATTACCCAGAGGGCAGCAGTGACCTCACCCATTTACCTTGATTAGGCGGGATCAGATTACAGAGCCAAGATAAAACACCTAAACTCAGATCTGAAGAATTCACTGCTGGTTCTCCTGCAGGTCCTCACCTGGTTCAAACTAACAACGGAAACCACACTGGACTCATCAGTTCCCCCATGTCCACTCACACACACACACACCTTTAAACCACCTTGACCTTTGCACCTGCATTGATTAGATGATCGGCTTCTGGTTTGTGACCAATGGTTGAAATCAGCTGCTCAGCAGGAGTGAAGATCTGAGGCGCTGCTGAAGCAAACAGGTAATAATCATAATAATAATGATACATCAAATTTGTATAGCACTTTTCCGGACGCTCAAAGACACTTAACAGCAGAAACAACAATAACAGTGATGTCAGTAAATGAACCATCGGCCTCTCTGCTGGTTAAACTGGTAACTTCCCGCTGTCAGGAAACTGTTGCTGAGACAGTTGGTCAATGGTCAACTACTTGGATCGTTAACTGTTTCAGCAGGTAACCCATCAAACCTCCCTCCGTACTGAACCGAACGTTTCTGGGTTTTGTTGGTCGGACATTTGAAGTTAGCACCTTGGACCTTCAATCAATATTTTTCACAGCTTGTGCTACTTTAAACACACTCAGGTAAAATCTCACCTGGGTGATTATCAGTTCTCAAACGCAGTCTTCTCATTCTGATGCACCAAAACTGAACAGACTCAGCACTGCACCCTGCGGCAGGTCAAGGGTAAAACCTCCCCTGCGTCTTTCTTCAAGCTTTTCATATCAGGTTAGCTGTCACACCTGCTCACAGCTGCTTCAGGTGCAGCTCTGTGGATCAGATGGTCTCACACAGAACAAACAACTCAAACATTAAAACACTGAACAATCAGTTTGTTGTTTCAGTTGTTTTTTTTTTTATTGTTTACGACAAAGCTACATCACCGACGGCGTCGTGGCGTCAGTCTCTCCATCTCATCACAGTTCACTCACTTTGTGGAAAAACAACTAAAATTCAACCAAAGTTTAAAAGGTCAAAGGTGACGCCAAATTCTCCAGCATAACGCCTCCTCAGGCAGCCGCTCAGCCAAGAGAATCATGGGAAATCTTTTGGCTCTTTTTATGGCACGGACAAAAAACATCACGACCAAAGTCCCAAAAATAAATCTTCTCTTAAAAACTGTTGACCAGGCACGTCCTCCGATTCGTCACGAGTGAAGATCCAGCTAGACTGATCCGCAAC
This sequence comes from Toxotes lorentzi, assembly GCA_037833715.1. Lineage (NCBI taxonomy): Eukaryota > Metazoa > Chordata > Actinopteri > Toxotidae > Toxotes > Toxotes lorentzi. The sequence continues at coordinate 13,941,881 of JBBMJY010000005.1, forward strand.
AGGTCACTGCTCCTGGTCCTGACCCCGCCCACCTGACACCTGCTGCAGGTGAGCTCAGGTGAGGTCAGGGGTCGGATCAGTCTGTCCAATCAGTCCTCACTCTAAGTCTTTCAGAGTGATTTGTCCTGTTTCACATTCAAAGTCCCTCCATCATCGTCATCATCTCCGTAGTCTTCACCATCCCCACCTCGTCCCTTAGGATCCTCGTCTGCAGTCGCAGCTTTTTGCCGTCACCTCTGAACGTTGGTCAACGAAACATTTAACCTCGAGACAAAGAAAAAGTTCAGCACATGATGGAGACACTAATTAAACGTAAGAATCAAATCTACAGAGCAGATTCTGACCTTTCACTGTTTCCATCTGGGACTTTTGAACCTGGGACATATTCTTCCGTGTGTTCAGGTGTAAATGATTAATGAACAAAAATCTTTGCTTTGTTCCAACACTGAGCAACATTGCTGTACCTGGCAAACGGTGGAATCAAACACTGTCCATTTCAAAAGCAGCGTTTTATTCCACTGCAGCAGCTGTTTAGCGTTTGCCAGGTTCACAGAAAAAAACGGTCTAGGTTCAAAAATCCCAGCATCATCCCGTAAGTTTACCTGTTTAACAGGTGACAGGTGTGTGATACATGTTGTGAAAGAAGAGCTGAAGCTTCCAATTCACCAAATGAAACAATAAAATGTTTAAACTGAACCTACAGGTTTTAATGTACCTGTTGTATGTGTTTGGGTCCAGATGTGTTACCTGTGAATAGTTACCTGGTGTGCTGAGCAGGTCGCAGCTATCGGAACAGTCTGGTGAACTCTCTGATGGCCCAACATACCTGTTTACACTCCTCAGCACTAGAGAAACAAACACAGTAACACCACATACTACTTTATTCTTTACGGTGACAGACATGGTTACTATGGTGACAGGCTGTGGCCTCTGTGGTGTTTGACCTGATGAAGTCTTTGTTCCTGCAGGTGCTGCTGACCCTAACATTAACCTCTGACCCTAAAATCCCAAACTTTCCAAAGTTTACAAATTATTATAAAGTAAACCTGTTTGTATTTTACAGGTAAACACCTGATAAGATTCCAGCAGGTGTAAAGACTTAAGACTTAACACCTGTCTGTGTTTGCTGGCTGTGTCTGGCTGACTCTCCCTCCTGTAGCTCAGCGTGTTCAGGTAACCTCAGCTCAAGCGTCTGATTCACCTGATTTCAGGACAGGTGTGAACTTGCTCTAAAGGCTCCAGTTTTTCTGCGTTCCACCTTCAGGTCGACAGGTCTAAACAGAAACCTGTCAAATGCCTCAAGATACTGAGATGACCAATCATCGATCTGAATTGGTCCGGTACACACAGAGACGACCAATCAGCGTCCCTGAAAGCTTTGTGGATCCAGATATTTCAGATGAGTCATCACTGCAGATTCTTATGGATCTTTTTTTGGCTCGTTTGCTCTGCGTTCGTTAACCTGTCGACACATTGCCTCTGTGACTCTTTTGATTTGATTAATCAGCTGCGAACATTTCTCTGATGTCTGATCACGTTCACCTGAGAGTCCTCATAACCTCTACATGCGCTCAGTAACACCTCACTGACGCTAACCTGATCTGAGGAATTATCCACATACAGATTCTCAAATGTTTTTCAGCAGGTGTGTTCAGTTCAGTTCTGATCCGATCAGAAGCTCTGATCTGACTCATGCTAGAGATAAAGTTTGGACAAACACCGAAGAGTTAACCGCTGAGACGGGTCGGTCAGCTGATGATGATTTGAGTGCTGTTGTTCTTGTTGCTAAAGCCACTTGTGTTTCAGGTGTTCTAGGCGTCTCACCTGGTGACCTGCTTGTGGAAGTCAGTCAGCTGTTTGTGAGTGACGGTCACGGCTCCTCCTGATGTCTCCTTCGGTAAACCTTTCAGAGCGTTTTCTAACCAGCGACAGAACGTCTGAAACAACATGCAGATGTTCCACAGAGGTCAGGACACGAGCGACACTAGAATAATGAACCTGAGCAGGTGCTGGTGCGTTTACTCACAGGTCTGTCGAACACCATGACCTCCCACAGCACCTCGGCCACGTCGGGCAGCGTGTATGGTGGCAGACAGAAACAACACGAATGCATGAGCTGAGTGATGAGCTGCTGACCGTGCTGCTCCATGGCCTGACCAATTAGCTGCTTCCTCACCTCGAAGTCCTCCTCGTGCTGCAGAGAGATGTTCGTTATGCTTGTGATGTGAAAGCATGATGAAAGACGACAGGTGTGGCATCCGATTTTAACCTTCATGGTTTAACTACATTCAGTTTCTTGTAAACTTTAACCTGTTTCTTCTCATCACTTTAAATCTTTGAGCTTTGCTGACTCACGTCGTTGGCGACTCCGGTGTGGATGAGGTCTCGGACAAACTTCATGACGCTGCAGTTGGCGTCTCTGTGGTCCAATGAGGTGGCAGCAATTGCACACTGGATGATGTGAATGATGATGCTGCTGCTGAGTAAAGTGACGGGACTCCTCTGCACAAACCTGAGCAGACACACAGGTGTCAGAGGATGTTCCTGAGTCAGCTCTCAGTAAGTAAATCTGGTCAGGTGACCCCGCAGACTCACCTGGTGGCCAGTCTGAACAGGTCGTCCACAGTGTCAGGATGATTCCTCAAACCGTTTGGCTGCTCTAGCAGCTGGAAGGTCGGCATACACAGAGCCTGAAGGAGGGAAAGGTCATCTTCATCATCACCACCACCACCATCATCATCACCATCATCAGTCAGGAGTGACTCACAGCTCAGACTCAGGTGGATTCACATTTGAGCCAAAGTCTCTTTTTGTGATTCAGACACCAGGTGTCTACAGCTGTGTTCACCTGGTCTAGAGGTGAATTTACCTGATGGACATGTATGATGATGTATTATTACCTGTAACATGTCGAGAAGTCCCTGCCTGCAACCGTCCTCCATGCCGTACTCATCCACCAGGATGCTGCCCAGGTACAGGAAGCAGGAGTGTGGATACACCTGGTACACACTCACCATCTGATAACAACAAACATCCAAACAAGTGAAAACAGGTGAACAGGTGGATTAAAGGTCATTAAAGTGTTTAAATGAACGATCAAAGGAGAAGTGACTGATCAATAAGAATTTAACATCACTGTTCGATCAGGAAATTGATCCTCCACCAAAATGTGACAGAATAACAGCGCCTCCCAGAGGAAACAATCCGTACAAAGGGATACACAGTCCAGGTGTGTCAGTCAAGCTATAACACAGTACACACGTCTCACCTGAGTGACAAGTGGCTGGAGCAGGGAGGCGGAGCCTTTCCCGACGCATCGTACAGCGAACCTGAGACAGCGACAGCACCTCTCCACAATTCTGTTATCAGCCTGATGAGTGTTCAGAGTGTCTGACAGCACCGGCCAGATCTACAGGTGAGTTACACAGGTAACGTATGTTAAAAATATATATTATCTGAACCACAGGTGAAAGGATACAGGTGAGATAGGTTAATAAAATAACTCGTGTGATCTACAGGTAGGTCACGATCATGATTGTTACTTTTTTATATGTAAGTATTCAAATGATCCTCCCAGGTAAACCACATGAGACAGGTGAGCTCAGGTGAGCTCAGGTGTTATACCTCCTGGATGACTTTCTGACAGGGGTGAGTCTGTCCGTTTTCTACAATGGGGTTTGTGTGTCTGAAAGAAAAACAAATAAAAGCTATGAACACCTTCAGTGTTCATTCATTTAAATAAAGTTTGAATACAGTTTAACCACAGGTAAATGAACAGGTAAACTCACCTGAAGATAACAGCCAGTCTGTCGAGCCAGACGGTGGGATCAGCTGATTTACCGTTTGTGGATTCTTCTGTCAGAAGCTGAAACAACAAAAACATGAAATCTGGTTTCAGTGTGTGTGTGTTATTAGTTTAGTTTTGTGTCGTAAAGACACACACCGTCCAAACATTTAATGAGTCACACAAACGCACAGACATTAAACATATTAAACAATAAAACACAAACACACTAAACCTCAGTCAAACCCGTGAACTCTGACCTTTTTTAGAGCCAGGACTTGAACAGCACAGAGGTCACTGAGACACTCGGCAATCTTCTCCAGAGGAAGACGAGCCAGGACCAGAGCTGTACCTGCACAATCAACAAAACAGGTGAGAACATAAAAAACTGTGTTCAGTTTTCCCATCTACATCATCATCTACATATTTAAACACATTCCTATTCTTATGTCACTTCCTGCAGTTTCTGTTGAGTTGATCACAGGTAACTAAAGGTGTACTACCCCGATGATGTGTCTATGGGTGTACTACAAGTGTACCAGTGTACCTTTGAGCAGTCCTACGGCGGCCTCCGTGGACAGGGCGAAGGAGTCGAGGGAGCGTGCGATGTCCAGCAGACCCTGGAAGTGTTGAGCCATGTGATCTCTGCAGACTGAACAGATGTTGTGGATTGCCTTCGCTGCCGCCGAAGCCAGAGGTTTCTCTCTGAGACCTTTCATCAGGTAGTTCAACACCGGGTCTGACAGGAAATAAACAGTTTGACAAAATAAAAGTCAGACAGCCAGAGGTTTCTCTCTGAGACTTTTTCAGGTAGTTCACCACAGGCTCTGACAGGAAATCCTCCCTAAAACTAAACCTTCATCACAAACAGTGATTACATGTGTTTAAATTACCTGTCTGCCTGAGGTGAGTCCTGACTAACCTGAACATCTGCTACTGTTTCATCAGTTAAATCTTGGCGGAGAGAAACAGCTGGAGGTCTGAAATTGGCTGATTTTTGTCTTTGATAAGATCAGGCCATAAACTCATCCGTCTGAAACACAAATCTCAACAGGTTTTATTTTTCAGACGCATCTTCCTACCAAGGAATCTCGGGTTTCTGTCCACGACCTCGCTCATCTCTCCCACCAGCTCGATGCTTGTAAACCGAACAGCCATGTGGACGCTTTCAGGAAGTAGGACCACCTGCTGCAGCACCTCTGACAGCGTTGGGTTATTCTCTCTGAAATAGAGTCAGAGGACAAACCAGAACAACATGTCAGGACTGACGATAACTGGTGTCTTAAAATATGAATCTGTTCAACCTTCTGTCGGAAAATGGTTTTAGAACAGACTTCTCATCTACTCACGGATCAACACTTTTTGCAATCGCAGCCATGATGAAGAGAACGGCCTCCGTCACTTCCCAGGGAGGATTCCCCTCTTTTAACGTAGAATATAACTGAAGACAAAAAAAGAATCTTTCAATGTAGAATACAGCTGAGGACGAACTGAGAAGAGTAAAAACAGTCAGTTTGTGAGAAATTAAAATTAAAGTTACCTGAGAGAAACACTCCATGGATCCAACGAGAAAAATGACGTCTTTAACAAGGTCGGAGACTCTCATTCTGAACTCTCCAAAATCATCCGTGTCCTCTGGGATTCCCTCCTGTTGGGTGAAAATGATTATATGCTGAAAGATTAATGATGAAATGTTTGCTTTACGTGTTTAACTCGTTTATAAATACAACCATGGTGAATCCAGACTACAGCCAGAATGTTCTTGTTTTTACATCAAAGTGACTGACTGACTGACTGACTATGCAAGTTCAGACTTTGTCAGTCAGAGGTGGCTCTGTGTAAACCTGACTGGGGTTCTTACGTGGTCTGGATCGAGCTGACAGTGTCGAGCCAAACAGTGCAGAAGTCTCTGGATGTACGGTCTGAAGATGGAGTGAAGGGCTGCATCGTTTATTTTATACAGATGTTCTCCAAGACGGTACCAGAAGTTAAAGGAAATCTCTACCACCTGGATGACATACACAAGAACAGAGACCAGAATTATAATCTAAACTTTTAGATTAACCCTAACCCTAACCCCGAAACAAACTAGAACAGAATACAGAGGAACCTCTAACCCTGAAAGAAGTTAAAGGAGGTCTTCAAAACCTGGATCAGACACTGGAGGTTGGAATTCTAACATCAAGTTAAAGGTGTCATCATGTTCTCGTACCTCCTATGTTGATGTTGTGCTTATTTTTGTACCTCATACTGCGGGTGTCCTGCACAGATCAGCAGCAGCTCCAGTGTCCTCAGGTCCCCCATACCCTGACCTGGACTCCTGACAGTGGTCTCTAGAAATGTCTCGCAGAGTTCGGTGAAGATCCTGCAGTAGTTCAGCACTCTGAGAACACAAATCAAACATGAATGTGACTGATAACACAGCGACAGTCCACTGAACAACATAGAACCAGTGTCCTCTGTGTCCTCACTTGTCGAGGTCTTCTCGGGCTACAGCCATGTGATAGGCCGTCTCCAGTGTCAGGACGCCCTGGAAGAGCTGCAGAGCTAATGACATGTTGGTGTCCACATTTTCTATGGCGTAGAGAGCCGAGCAGACACAGTCTGAAGCCGCCTCGTGAAGGTTGGTAGAGGTTTGATCCCTCTGCTGTGGAGACAACAGGAAACATCAATAGCTCATTAAACACAACATGAACACACAACAGTTCTGCTTTTATCATCTGACACAAACACGAGGCGGTTCTGGGTGGTTTAAGTTTAAATTGTGCAGTTACAATCTACCGGTGTCTCCCGTCCCAAAGAAACAGTAAGCAGACGTCCCTGTAAACATCTTAGACGAGTACATGTGAATCTCACCAGGACTTGGAAGAGGACCATGAGTAGCTGGTTACTAGCCATGAAGTTACTGTCGAGGACGCCCAGGTTGAACCAGCTACCCAGACAGCGAAACACTTTGATGAGCATCTTCTCATCGTGACCCGTCTTCTCCACACACGTTGTCTGAAATGAAAGCACAAACACTAAGCTCAGGGACGTCTGAAGAAAGAAAACAATAATACAACAACACACAGGATGATGACTGTGTGTGACACCCCCCGGAAATTGTTGTGTATATTTAAAACAATTTAGAAACTAAATATATAAACTTTAGATTACAGACACAAGTTATTCAGACTCTGAGTCTATATGATGCGAGGAAAACCTTTCTCCTGTGTTTGTTTTCCTACAGCTGCTGAACCGTTCTCTGCTCCGTGAGCAGCAAGGGTTACTGAGTTCATTATTCAGTTTGTTATAACACAGAAATCACTGAGCTCAGGGAAACAGTTTGATATGAAGACGAAACATGACAGAGAGTCAGGGTAAGAGAGGACAGGACAGAGGACAGGACAGAGGACAGGACAGAGGACAGGACAGACAGATGGACATTTAAACCAGCAGAGAAACCTCAGTGGCAGATTTATACGGATCAATAAACTGAAACACAGAGTGAAACAGAGCGATGCTACACCAGCAGAGTGACCACGGTGCTGGAGTAATAAGCCAGATCCTCGATGATTTCTGTCCTCCGATTGGCTCCGATCCGTAGAGATCGACTGTGAACTTCCTCTGGCAGCACGGTCAGAATCTCCACCAGGAACGGCATCGAGCTGATGTCATTGTTGTACCTGAGAGGAGACAGAGACACAGACAGGTGAGTCAGAATATCAGAGAGGATAACTGCAGCTGACTTTAGAGGTTTTATGCTCAGAAACTCATCCTTCACTCTCATATATCTGCAGCTGTGAATGTTACAGGTGTGGCTGTGAAGTGCCCTGCAGGTGTTTAACCCTCAGTGCAGTTAAAGATGTGTCTGTAATCGTCAAAGATTTAATCCTGAATATGTGATCTGTTTTGATCCAAACAAATTTATAATACAGCTGCTGACTGAGTCATCTTTGTATTTCCTGTCTACAGTCAACATATCCAGTGTGAGAAAAAGATGATGCTGTGAATTCTTACTTTTCTATGAGTGTGTGAACACATCCTTTCCACGAGGCCATCTGAAGAGCGAGATCTGCAATCGCCAAAGCCAGCTGAAAAAAGAAACCAATCAACTAATAAGATAACAGAGTTACAGCCGTCAAACTATTCAGTGACCTTCACTGACCTTCAAAGACTTTCTCTAACAACTTCCATCTTGTTTTGACACTTGGGCAAAAAAATAAAAAATAAAATAAAAAAACAGGTGAAACTAAATGTGTTGAACAGGTTGGAAAAGATTTCTTGTAAAGTTGTAAGTTCACAGTCTCCAGTCAGTGACGATACGCAAACATAGGAATGCAGATAAATTCATGGTTTGACTGTGACTCAGGAATATGGTGCAGACTTTAAAGACCAGTCAGATGACCAGTGATGCTCAGAGCAGCTTCGGTTTATTTTAACTGGAGGACATAATGACGCGGTCGCCACCCGGCAGGTTGTGAAACACAAATCTGATTTGGCAACTAAAGTCACAGAGAGTGTTTACCCTTCAGGACGGTATGTTACAGTAACGTAAACTGAGGTCATGTAAATGTAACAGAAATGTAACGTAACGTCAGGTAACGCTAACGTAATCGTGGCGTGTGTCCAGTGTCTCTGGTCCTGTTTGTCGTTCCTCTGGTCTCACCTAACCCCAATCCTGACGCTATCCTGAATTAGAGAAACAAAACATAAGACGACCCTCTGGGATTTACCAGGTTCTCAAAGGTTCTGGTTCTGTTTAGAGCAAGGTTCCAGGCGGTTCAGTTCCTGCTGTTAAAGGGTTTGTCACGGACTGATAATAAAAGAACAGGTACTCAGCAGGTGACCGGTGTTACCTGCGTGACGATGATGGGGGACAGGTCTTTGAGGTTCTGGATGTGGGTCAGCAGAGAGTCTCGCAGTGCATTGTGGGTCTCAGGTGGAAGCTCATAGAAGGAGGTCTGGATCTTCATCTTCATCGTCTGAGCAGCGAAATAACAGGACTCCACATCCTGTTTGAGCTGCAGCAGCTGGTCTGAGATCTCCCAAGCATACATCTGTGAAGACAGGACAGGAAGTGACTGCTCTGCTGATTCTGACAGTGTCTCAAATATAAGAGCCAGAAATCTGATGTTCCTCTGCCGGAGTCAGAAATATTCTGTTGGTCGTCATGGAGTGAAACTGTTGCAGCTGCACATGGTTTTCCTCTGTTCTGCTCATCACATCCATAATTTATACACCATAACCCTGCTCCACCTCACCTGTGCTCAAACCAGGTAAGCTCACAGAGTGTGAGACACAGAGACTATGAGCTTGACTTATACCAGCTGAGTCTGATCTAACACCTGGACTCCTCGTGTCTGGTCCTGATTTGGGTTTGTGCTCTGATATAAACTTAATCAGTTCACACAAACATCAGAACCACCTGACAAAGTCCACTATTTCTGATTTGGATTTCTCTTTAAATATCTTCATGCTGGACTCAAACTAACTGTAGATAAGTGTGAATCAGTTGAAGGACATGACAAAATTCAGCACATCACAGATGTGGACCACAGTGATCCATATTAAAGAGATGAATGATCTGTCTGAGGCGATGAACTCTGAGATCAGAGATGTGGATTAAAAAATTATTTTTTTTTTAAAATTACTATATTGATCCCTCCTGGAGAAATTACTCTCTGCATTCTACCCACACCAAGCGAATGAAACACACACAGGCATGCACATGCACTAGAGACGCTGGGGCAGGGGGCTTCCCGGGGAGAATTGGTGCCTTGCTCAGGGGCACCACAGCCATGGTCACAAAGGCAGGGGAGGCGCATCTCCTTCACCAACACCATATCCATTTTATTGCGCTTGGTCAAGGGATCGAACCCACGAACCACCGATCTCAGGCCAGCCCAAGTCCAAAGCCGCACTCTTAACTTGTTGCGCCACGGCTGTCCCCGTGACAAAATCAGGTGACAAAATAACAAAAACACCAACTACACAACATAAACTGATCTATAAAAAGTTATGAAGTTATTAATTCTGTTATATTTTATTCAACTCAGTTAAATTTACTTGATGGATGATTAGGGTTAGACATAAACATATGTGTTCAGCCGTGACCTGACAGGGACAAAGAGATAAAACATACATTTATTTGTACGTCTGTGGTTGTACAGTGTCAAAGGTAAAGGTTAGTTACAAAATTTTACAAAAATCTTGCTCAGCAGCACTGAATGACTTTATTTCAGCATGTAGAAAATGTAAACATTGTCACTGAAAAGCTGTTAAAACAAGTGTATGTGCAGCCTATATTCACAAATTCACTTCTAAACTACATTTGGTCCAGTTTTTAAATGTTAAAGTCTTTAGGCTGCACTAAGATCAGTTAGAAATGTTCACATCATCTCCATTATAATTAGCGACGGTGACTGGAACTTCCATCAGTGCGACCAAGCACAACCTGAGGTGGGCAGGTTAACAGGTTAGCAGGTTAGCTCTGACTCAGAGTCAATAAGTTAGTCCTCTGTTTGTGAAAAACTGAAGCTTCTTTTTGTAACAGATCCTCAATGTGTTTTCATAAAACTCACAGAAGCAGATTGCGCTCATCCATGATGTCAACAGACTATCAGCCAATCAGGATGATGGAAAATGTGTGCACTGGTTGATGTGGAATTAATAATCAGATTTTAAAGTCTTATCAGGACCAGAGTCTGCTGGTTCAGATCCATCACACAGACTGCAGCTGTAAACATGAAGTGAGTCTTTACTCAACAGAAACAGGAACAGTGAACCAAAGTGTGGAGACAACACCATTACTTTCTAAAATATCTGATCTAAAACATGGACTCTGGTCCTGGTCCGACTTTGTGCCACGCCCTGTGATACTGAAACTCACTTCAGTTTGACACATTCCCAAAACACAAAGCGCAAATTTTAACGTTAACATCGGCATTTTCCATTCACCGTTATCATATAACGTTAAAAACGTTTGAACCGACGCTTTACACTCAGTGTTTTACTGGAACATGCGGTTTAACAATCTGTAACAGTAAAAAACAGCTGCAGATAAAATGTAACATTTTTGAATGAAGTTTGGTAAATGCCTGGTCTCCGTTAACTAGAGATGAACACGAAGCAGGTCACTGACTTTAACTATTACGACTAGTGACACGAAGTCAAAGATTAAACTTGACCGTAGCAGTGATATTAGCCATGCTAACATGCTAACAGAGCTAGCAGTGTGCATCAGACCGGGCCTGCTGAAACCCTCTGAGACCAACACACCGAGCTTCAGTCTCACACAGCAACATTTTAATTCGTTAAACACACTAATTAAACCCACAGTCTGTGAGTTGTACCGTATCACCCGAGATCAGAGCTAATGAAGCTAACAGTTTGTGTTTTCATCCATTCATTTAGCTAGCTCAGTTTAGCTGTGATGCTAACGGGAACCTGCGGGTCCTCTGAGATTGCGCACTTCAATTCACCTGGTCTTCTTAAAACAGGTAAGCAGTTAAAACCCGGTCCAGGCAGAACACATTAAATCTCCTCAAACCTTTCCGCCCTCCATGCCGTCGCCACCCCTCTTTGGTCTCCGGCCTCTCCCATTTTCTTACCGATCTCTGGAGCTCTCCAAGCCACACCGAGGCTCGCTCCTTCCCGGCCGGGTCCGGGTCATGGTACAGGGCTTGGACCGCCTGGTAGACCAGGGCCAGGCTCGGTTTCCCGCCCTCCATATCTCGGGTCAGAAGCAGGGATAAGATAAGGCAGAAAGCTGACCACCACAGCGGAACAGAAAGAACCCTAAACGGCCTGACTGTCGACCGCCATCTCGCACAGGCTTCCCGCGTACAGCCACGATCCCTTCCCGACTGGAAACACGGGCGTGAACATTAGTTCCGCTCTGTCAGGACGGGAAGACTGCAAACAGAACTCCACTCAAAATATCTTAAATTTAACATGACTGTGCTTATGGACTAAAACATGTTATGAACATATGGACAGAGTTCCATAAAAAAAAAAAATCAAATCGTGTATTTGCATATTGTTTATGTACAAATCAAAATATGTTAAAGTTTATCTGGCTGTTTTATAAACAAAGACATACTGTGGCTAGTATAACTGGAACTCAGTTTGAAAAAATGGTTATATTGAAAATACAAAGAACTACTGTATTTTATTTTCATCCAGTCACTGTTCTTTTTGGTGCAGGTTACAATGGTATGTTTTTGGCTGGATGGTGAACTGAATAAAATCTAAAACCTGTACAGTCTGAAGGGAAACATTTAGTGATAACACCGTGAGTAAGGTTAATAAGGTATAATAAAAAACAAACAAACCCCAAATTTTTTTTAAAAAATTATCTATATGAACTCTTAATTTGTCCATTTCTCTGAGCCACCGTATTATATCAATGAACTCACCTTTCATTAATGACAAGTTTATTTTTCTGACTTTTGTATACCTCTCCCTCCGATTAAAAACACATTAAATCCATGGAAAAATATTCCAACGCGAACTTCTTTTTATTGCATTTTAATGAAAAATATGTCTCGGGTGATGAAATGAAGAAGAATAGCCTTTATTGTCATTGAACAATGTCCAACGAAATTACAGATGAATGACGTTCATCAAAGTTCACTGATGCGCCATAAAAATGTAATTTATACAGACAAAATGGGTTTATTGTTCTGATGGTTTTTATGTTTCTTGTGGTTTATTTGACCTTAAAGAACATAGTGTCATCCAGTGCTGACAGGTGCAAGGTGGCCCCTTCACCTGTGCATGTGGAAACACCTGACATGTGTCTGTAATGCTCGCAGATTCCCTCAAAACTAAATAAAACTGAACAAAACCAACAAACAAACAAAAAACAAAAACATTCTAAATTAATTGAAATAAATAACACTGAGAACAACAATGATTCGGGTTTTTAAAAAAACAGAAATTCTAAGTTTTTCATTATAAAATGCTTAATTAAAGATGAACAACGCTTTGGTCTGAACTCGGCTTCGTATAAACTAAACTCTTCCATCAGAGGTAAAATACATCAGTTATCACACAAAGCTGTGATCAGTGGGGGACCTTTAATGTGAAAAAATCTTCAAGCATAAAATTATATAAGAGAACATTAAAGTTAAAGTTAGTGCTTGAAGCTGCAGTGAATCACCTCCAAACTCAGGTCGTATCATACCCATGCCTCATCCAGTTCACAGCCTGGTTATGATACAGCCCCAGCTCTGAAGATAAGTTATCAATTACTGCGATTGATTAGGCCCCGAAGGTGAAGGATCAATAAACATGACCAATTATAATGCTTTACACCAAAAAATGAACACGTTGACTGTCTCCTCACGTGTCAGAGTTGCAGGGAGAGAAACAGAATGTGAACAACAAACAGAAAACAAAGATGAGTTAAAGTTACAGAGACAATCAAAGATCGAATGATCAGCAGATAATGTCTAATATAATGAATTTAAATTAATTTGAAAAAGTACCTTTATATCTTCAGTTTTGAGCATCGACCCTGTGACGATGAAGTGAAGGAGTGAAGGAGCAGAGGAGGCTTTTTAAAAAAGAGGCAGAGATTTACACCTTTATCCTCAGATCCTCCTCAGATTAACCCCTTGTCATTTCAGACCAGTTAAGACCAGTTTAGTAGGAGTCTCTAATTGTCTCTAATTGTCTCTAATCTGATTGTGTGATGATGTTTGGAGGATTTGGAGGATTGAGAAGGACGACCTGCTCAGGTAAATCTGAAACATCCGGATTAAATCTGAAGTCACACAGAGAAAACTAAAAGGTTCTTATTGGAGTTTTATCTGTTGACCACCTGCTGCTGCTCTTGCACACTAAGCCTGGTAACAGACAAATACTGTCGGTTAGGGTTAAATACTGCACTTTATACTTTATTATACTGTTAAATACTAAACTTTATATTTTATATATAACAATCTTGATCTGTTACTGAAATTTAGAGAAACTTCCAAGCAGGAAATGAACAGGCTCCTCAGTGAGACTGTGTTGAATCTAGAATGTGTAAATAATTAGATAAATTATTGTTTAATTCTTTAACGAACTGTTTAATTCAATGTTTACAAAGATTTTATTTAGTTGTTAAAAGGCTAAACTGTTTAACGTGTGAACCACTGGCAGGATTAAATCATGTTTGTAAACGAGTTTAATGGTTTAATTCTGCTGTGATTGCCAATAGTTTAATGGTTTAATAGTTTAACTGTAGGAGGTTTGTGAGCGAGTTAACTGTATTATGAAGATTGGATCAATCAGTGATAATTCAATGACTGATGACTGATGGCTAATTACTGTCATAATTACTGGCTATTGATTGTGTTCCCATGTCACCTGTAGAAGTGTGTGTCTGTCAGCAGGTCACTGAGACCTTGTAACACAAAATTCAACCTAAACACTTTTTTGTTTTCTCTGTTTTTAAATTATAAAAACTATTTTAGTTCAAAGCAAATAAATAAATAAATGAAACCAAATACACCACATTTAAAACAGAACTTTTTATTTTCCAAACATATAGTTTGGATAATTAACATTTATGAAGAAGAGGGTCAGGGTTAGTGTGTTAACAGTTCTTCACACATTCAGTGTTAATGAACTAATTCATTTAATTCATGATTTTTCCACAAACAAACATGGTCCTGATGTGAATCGCAGTTTGTGACATTAACTTTATCACAGCTGTAATGTTTGTAACATGACTCCAAATGTGTAATTGTTGATACAAAAGCTTAACTTTTCACAGAGACTCGGACCGACTTCAGCCTGTTTTCATACTTAAACATTATAAATACTCGGGCTGATCTCTGTGTGTTCTGACAGTGACTGTTCTGCCTTTAATCAGATTAACGTGTCATGCAGAAAAGGTCTTCAGACAGAAGGGAAATGTGACGATCTTAATCCTCAAACTCAGGAAAACCCCTGGCAGCTACGTCTTTGGTGTAAGTGGTTTATGAGGGAATATAAAGAGGCTGAAGTCCTCAGATGTGGTAGAAAGCTCACAGTCACGATGGGGAAAGACTTCCATCTGTACGAGAACATTTCAAAGGTGAGTCCCTTCGAGGGGCCCCAGTATTACCTGGCCCCTCAGTGGGCCTTTCACCTGCAAACCATCTTTATGGGCTTCGTCCTGTTCGTTGGAGCTCCCTTAAACTTTATCGTTCTCCTCGTGACGGTCAAGTACAAGAAGCTCCGAGTCCCTCTCAACTACATCCTTGTCAACATCTCCTTGGCAGGATTCATCTTTGTTGTTTTCTCAGTCAGCCAGGTGTTTGTCGCCTCCATGAGAGGTTACTACTTCCTGGGTTACACCCTGTGTGCCCTGGAGGCTGCCATGGGCTCAATAGCAGGTAATTAAACTTTATTTGATCTCAGGTAAATGAAGTACAGATGACCGATCGCACTGATAAATGAAATTCTCTCCTCCGTAGGTCTGGTGACATCCTGGTCTTTGGCTGTCCTGTCTCTTGAGAGATACCTGGTCATCTGTAAACCTTTTGGAGCCTTTAAGTTTGGTAGTAATCACTCTCTGGCTGCCGTTGCCTTCGCCTGGTTCATGGGGATCAGCTGCGCCATGCCACCTTTCTTTGGTTGGAGCAGGTAACAGCCCTGAGTTAGAGGCCATCACAGTCTGACATATTCCACATGAATAACTTGAACTTTTCTTGTTTTCATTTTCAGGTACATCCCCGAGGGTCTGGGCTGCTCCTGTGGACCTGACTGGTATACTCACAGCGAGGAATACAACTGCAGCAGCTACACAAAATTCCTGATGGTGACCTGCTTCATTATTCCAATCTCCATCATCATCTTCTCCTACTCCCAGTTACTGGGCGCCCTGAGGGCTGTGAGTTCCAAATCAATCAATCAATCATCTTCTCCTATCGCCAGTTACTGAGAACTTGAAAACTTTGAGTCTAACCTGTCTTCATTCGCTGCTCTGTGGACTTTCACAATTTCAGGTTCAGGTCTGAACCTTAAAGGTCTGAACTGATCAACGTGTCAGTTCATCTGAGTGTCCTTCAGTTACTGTCAGCTCGTGGCATGGTTCACCTGGTTTACATGGTCTACCCTGGGGTTTGCCTGGTTTACATAGAATAACATAACATAGAACGTGTGGTCGACCATTGACCACGCTGTCGTTTCTTGTTCAGGTTGCAGCCCAGCAGACGGAATCAGCCTCCACCCAGAAGGCGGAGAAAGAGGTGTCGAGGATGATCATAGTGATGGTGGGTTCCTTCGTCACCTGTTACGGTCCATACGCTCTGGCTGCTCTTTACTACGCCTACTCTTCAGATGAAAACAAAGATTACAGACTTGTCACCATCCCAGCTTTTTTCTCCAAGAGCTCATGTGTCTACAACCCACTCATCTACGCCTTCATGAACAAACAGGTGAGCAAAAACAACCCTGACCTTTAACAGGTGACAGACAGGTGAACAGATAACACAAGCAGGAGAACATATCACAGTGCAGGTTCCACATGAAGACGCAATGACAGTCAGAGTAAAAGTCAGAAGACGGAAGATCAGCAGGATCAGTAACAGGACAAATAACTATACAAACAATAAAAAACAGCAGAACTGATGATAATAATACTAATAACAGGGCTAATAATAATAATTAAAGCTGCAAGCAGCGATGGACGGGCCCTTGCACCCCTTGCGACCCACGGGGGTCGCAGCCGCCGCAGCCAAGTAGCAAGAGTCCTCCTATGTCCTCTCCTCTCTCCTGCTCTTCTCCCCAGAGAAGCACAGCAGTATACAGCAACAAAAAAGACATGGCCCACTCCCAGCAGAGGGCACTATGAGTGTATGATCATATGAGCATGACATAATAATTATTATAAGAATCATTCCAATTCCAATAGGGCTTTGCACATTTTTCGTGCTTGAGCCCTAATTAATGAGAGTTATCATGGGCAGTAGGTGTCCCACAGATCCAGATCCAGACTCCACAGCTCCGAAAAAAAAGAGAGGAGAGAAAACACATAACTACAGGAGATAGAAGAAGCTGAGTGAGGAACATGTGTTAATGGGACGTGAATGAGAACAGAACAGTGAAAAGAGAGGGAGAGGAGGAGTCTGAGCCTATAGCAGCCGGATGGTGTCTGATAACTGAGGGCTTTGTAGGTGAGGAGCAGGATTTTAAATTCTGTTCTGGATTTTACAGGAGAAATATGATCTCTGTTCCTGGTTTGAGAGATGAGTTCCACCACACTTCTGAACTACATTGAACATCTTCGTAACATAGTTGATTGTTTCTAATGGTGTTTGTGTTGTTGGTTGTGTTTTCTTGTGTCTTATTTCTGCTGCCGTACTCAGGCCTAATCTCATTAAATAAAGGTTCTAATAAAACCCTGATTATTGTTGTTGTTCTTCCTCTTCAGTTTAATGCCTGCATCATGGAAACAGTCTTTGGAAAGAAAATGGACGAATCCTCTGAAGTTTCTTCAAAGACAGAAACATCTTCAGTTTCCACAGCTTCTTAATGTTTGGAACAAAATAACACTGGAGTCAGATGGACATTGTCTTTACACTTTTACAGGTGGGACACTGGAGGGAAAACGTAACCTCAGAGGAAATCTTCTAAATACATGTAAACACAACAAACTGTTAAGCTGCGGCTGCTGATGTTTATTTTACTGTAGAATTTCTTTGTTTAGATAAAATGCAACAAAAAAAAAAATTAATAAAAATATGATAAAGATGTTCACTGTCTGTTTTAGGACATTTTGTTTTGTGATCATTCTTCTCTCATATCTACACTGGTCTAAAAGGCTCAAAAGAAACCAAACCTTTGGACATTTCTTTTTCTTTTATTGATAAACAGTAAAAGTCTGTGTCAGTGTGTAGTGCAAAATACAAATCACTCTCAGTCTGAGAGCAAATTCAACACAAACAGGTGTTAATTAGTTTTTCAGTGATATAAAATGTGCAGATACAGTGACTTTTAAAATACTGATCACTTCATCAATGTAATGAAATGAAATAAACTGATACACAGAAGTAAAAGAAATATCAGTGAACGGTTACTTGAACCTGCGAAGCACCAAAACCAGAAGAATTCAGCAAAGAGAGACTGAAACATTTAAAAAGAAAAATAAGTAAACCAAGGCAGACCAAGTGTCATTTACTTATGAGCACAAACAAACAAAACGTGGACAAATTATGAAAAATCCTAAAAACAGAAATAAAAGAGTGAAATTGTGTTTAAAGATCCAACTGAGCCATCAGAGCTGTTTTCACGTCTGATCATGTAACAGAAACCTCAGAGGGTTAAAGTCTGAACACGTAATTCAAAGCTTTTCTCTTCTGTTGGTTTACAAAATAAATTATTCTTCAAAAACAGTAAAATCAGTTTTTCAATCTAAAATCAGCTTCGTCTCTAAAACTCGTCGTGTCGTAGTAAAGCTTCTCCAAAGTCTGTCACCTGACTTCCAACAAACACGTCGTATTTGTCCAGAATTTCCTTCTTGGTCAGTTTTCCATCCTGAACAAACACATAAAAGACAGGTGTTACACAGGTAAAGAGTTAGAGAGAAAACAGGTGAATATGACAAAAATAAAATAAAATCATCAGTAGGTGAATCTGACGTGTTAAACTACAAACAGTCTGACCTTGTTGGCATCAGACTCATGCAGCAGGTGTTTAGCTTCGGCCTCGGCGTGGTCGTAGTCAGAAGGAAGAATCCAGTCCAGAGTTTCCTCTTTGTCCATCTTTCCATCATTGTTCTTGTCTCTGAACTCTGAAAACTGCTGCCGTTCTGTCGCTACCCACTCCGGCTCGTCCTCATCATTCTCTGCGGCGTACATGTCACCTGCATGAGATTACCCGATTAAAGCTCAGAGGAGTCGGACTCTTTACGCTGCAGTCTGTATAAACGCTCGCAATGCAGGAGCAGACAGGAAGCTCCTAGTGGACTGAGTGACATGAGCTGACTGTCCAACTGTCCAACTCGGACGCCACAGGAGTCACCTGTCCCACCTGAGAGTGGGACAGGTGACTCCTGTGGCGTCCGTCCACGTATCAGGGCCCTAACCACAACCTTCTCTCTGAAAATCTGCAGTGAACCTCACCTTTTAAAAGTTATTTTTAAGGTAACGTGACATGAGAACATGTGAATGTTGTGTGTGGAACTTACCGATGTACTCCTTCAGATCGATGAATCCGTCTCCGTTCTTGTCTATGTCTTCCATTGTTTCCTGTGACGGCAAGCAGACCGTAAAAAACACTGTGCGATCCTGACTCTGTGACACGAAATGGCGTGAGTGACATCATATCAGGTGAGTGACATTAGCCTCACCTGTACCACGATGTCCTTCATGTGTTTGTGATCTTCAGGGTGAAGGAAAGCGGTAAACTCGTGTTTGTCTGCGATCAAATCTCCGTTTCTGTCTGCGACTCTGAAACGTCTCTCGTCCCTCAGCATCATGTGGGTGTAGTTATACTCTGTGTCTGTGTGAGGGTCATCTATCAGAGGCAATCAATCAATGAACTGATCAGAGGATCAATCAGAGAATTAATCAGCGTCTCTGATGTTTGTCATGAGTATGATTCAGTAAAAACAAATTAACTTATTAAACAATAAGTGTTTGGTTCTTTACAAATTATTAAAAAGACTTTGTCTGTGTGAGTTGAACTCTTTTCAGTGTTTACCCAGATAACTCCCGTACGTGACGTTCTTATACTCGTCCCAGCTGATCAGACCGTCGCCGTTCATGTCGAAGTCTTTCCACTGACGCTCCACGCTGTCGTAGATGTGCTTCTTCTGAGCGTTTTTGATCCAAAGCTTCAGTTCCTCCTCAGAGATAAAACTGTCTTTGTTACTGTCGATTTTGTCCACTATGATGCTGCAGAGATGCACAGAACCGTAAATAAAGTTTTATTATGAACCAAATCCAGTTAGAAACAGTATTGAAAGTATGAAAAGTATTCAGTCCCATCTGTGAGACTGAAGTCGGCCATATCCCTCATCACACTCAGGGTGTTGATGTGCTTCAGAGAAATTCTCCTCATTGTCCAACACTGATTTCATGAAAACATGGACAGATTAAAATAACACTTAATTTTTGAAATGTTCTTTCTTTGCTTTGACAGGTGAATGCTGATAAAACGTCAAGCATTTAGTTTCCACTTGTTGAGTCTGTGTCATTAAACCTAAAAAAACCACGTGTGGGTGATTCAACTGTGAAGCAGGAATTATACCCGAGAACGTTTCTGACAAACAGACGTTGATGTGTCCGAGTGTCGAGCAGCAAAACAAAGATCTGTGGCAGGAAAGTGCTGACGCACACATCAACACACTTCATAACCCTAAGCTGGACTTCTGACACTGTTTACTTATTCTATATGTTCTGCGTTACAAAGATATACAAACAGTTCAGTGTAAAGGGAAGACAACGACACAAAAATACCAATGTTCAGTCCAAGGTCAAACTGTGGTGAACAGGAAATGTCCGTCCTGAGCTCAGTGCAGCTCATGATCATCAAAGCCAGGTAAACTGAGCAGGTGAGTGCGCTGACTTGTAACCACAGTGACACACCCACCACGCAAACACCAGTGACGTGTGCACACACAAACCAAACAAGGGAATCTACAATAAAATGACACAAGTAGCTTCTACACAAATATGGACAGGTATGTCACACAAACACAGGTGATACACACAGGTACACAGGTCACGTGCAGTTGTGTACCTGTGCAGAAAGATTTAGTGCTACAATGTCACTGTTTACTATGCAAGCTGTGTGACGTGTCTGCTGCGATCAGATCCTCTGTTTCTGTCACTGACAGTAAAATTATGTCTCCTTTGAGCTGAAGGGTCAAACTTCCCCTGACTCTCTGTATCCAGACTGTCTGACCTCCTTATTTCATGGTCATTATAGTAACATGAGGATGAGCATTAAGCCTTGAACTCACCCGAGCCTCCGTTTGCTCTCCTCTGGTGGGAGGTGGTCGAAGGTCTTGGCTTCATCTTGACCCAGAAAAGCTTCGTGATCGTAGTCGTAGTTTTTGTTGTCATCATGTTCGAGGCGGCTGAGCGGTTCTTCGTGAAGAATTCGACTCTTCTTGTCTGTTGGTTTCGTGCTGGCGTACACGACGCAGAGGACGAAACACATCAGCAACGGACGCATCACTGAGACACTGACACAGAGACAGATTCATTAAACATTAAAGACATTAGTGAACATGAAACATAAAGGAACAGAAATGTTTGGTTTCACAGGAGCTGTGTGTGTCCGATACCTGGAGATAAAAGAACTAAAAACAATAGACAAAATATATGAATCGCAGTTACAGTGCTGGAGAAAGAGAAGTTTTCCTGCAGCTGTGTGGTCAGGGATTAATTCCATGTTTGTCTGTAATATTTTCATTTTCTGCTGTTTTGTGTTTGTTTTACTGCATTAGAGGCAAATTTTGTAGTTTGGCTTTTACCACATGTTTGTGCTCCCTGATTTATTATGTTATATTTTCAAAAGAAAATAAAAATAAAAATGTAGTTAATAAAATATAAGTTTTCACCAGTTAAAATACAAACAGTTCATAACATTTACTCCCAGCTATGTAAACCGTTCTTCTAACATTAATACAACAAAGACCTAATTCAACGCTAAAATGCCACAATGAGACATTTTACATGATCAGAGTGAAGGTGAGTGAACTTTGACCTTTAAAAAATTGTTTCCAGAGTTTCCATCTATAATGGAGTCTTTTTTTTTTTTTTTTTACAGTGTGGTACAGTAACTTTCACTGCTGCTCATTCTGCAGACTCACAACCTGATATATGTGGTTGTGTTTTGTAGTTTATACAGTGCAGACAACAGTAAATGAGTTTATCCTCCATCAACACAAACTGTGACGAACACACAGCAACTGTGCAGCTGTTAAACATCTGCGAGCTTCCGAACGTGATGTTCGACGTTCAGTCTTAAAAATATAATTTAAATGTTATTTCAATCGGTTAAATCAAACTATACATAAACGATCTGTTAGGTGTTTTTCAAAGGCAGAATAAATTCCCGTGAATTAAACTTAGAAAGTCAGTCACTCTACTCACATATAGTCCGGTTTGAATATTTGTCAATTATTAATAAATGACGTATTATAGCAGCTGATTATGAAAGTGAAATCACTGATGATGATGATGATGATGATGTTGAAGGATGAAGAGAAACCCAACGCAGACTCTGAGACACAGACGTGCATGAATGGAAACATGCACCATTATCTGCTGAGGACGACACAGACACCTGAGCTCTCACCTGTTCGCTGGCACCTGGACACTTCGACCGTCCGCTGACTTTCTGTCCCACCGTCTCCGTGTCAGTTGTACCAGCATCACGCAGCGCGGCTCCCCACCGTTTCCGTTCGCCCGCATCCAATCCGGAGCCTCGTCAGACCCTTTTCCCGATGTGATAGGTCCACTTCAGCAAAGGCCCGCTGTATCTCAATGACGTAAGAGGGAGCGCTCATCGTTCTCGCTCGTCATTGGTTGTTGTGCGAGTTTGGACCAATGGACGCGGCCGCAGAAAGAAATCGGTGAGAAAAGTTTTAGCTGCCACGTCGTCAAAATTGAAAAAGATAAAACGTTCGAACTGATGGAAAAGTGAGAAATTAAATTCGGATCCTGTTTATTTTATCAATTAAACACTGAAGAAAATGAGGGTAAAGACAGAGCAATAAAATCAGAACTGACAGTCATGGAGATGAAAGGGCAGAGGGTGTATTCTGAATACCAAACCCCAAACCTGTGATGAGTTTTTACAGAGGTGAGCTCGGGGCTCAGGTCGGACTCTAGAATAGAATGCCATAGAATAGAATACCTTTTATTGCCATTATACATCTTTTTTACATGTACAATGAGATGGAAAACAAGTCCTTCTCCAGTGCAAACATATATGTAAAATATATACAACATAGAATAGAATAAAATAAAAATAAGTTTAATGCAAAGAATGAAGACAATATAAAAGCTA
>JBBMJY010000005.1:13975823-13988228 GCA_037833715.1 Toxotes lorentzi
TGTGTGTGTGTGTGTGTGTGTGTGTGTGTGTGTGTGTGTGTGTGTGTGTGTGTGTCTGTGTGTCTGTGTGTCTGTGTCTGTGCAAGCATCTAACAGGCCTCATGGGTCAACCTGTCACCACAAAGATGGCTAAGCAGTTGGTTGGCCAGCGGGAAATCAATGTAAGGTGATGAGGCCACTGTGTGTGTATGTGGAAGTGTGGGTGTGTGTCTGCTTGTGTTTTTTATGTGTACCTGTGCTCTTGTGTGCCTTTGTGCATAACCTTCATTTAGATGGAGAAAAATGCCCAAATAGGAGAAACTTGTTACTGAGGTGACAGCGATGAAATTGATTTCATTCACCAGTTTTAACTTTACTTTAACAATGCATGGAAATAAAAAGGTAGGTAACTACAAAATAAGAGTTTCTTACTTTCTACTTGCATGCTGATTTTACAAAACATGAGCCAAATTCTTTATAAATGCCTATTCTAGCATACTCTAGATGCTCAATAAAAGAGAACACTTAAATTCACATGTCATGATGTGGAGATGGGCAGACAGTATGGAGCTAAGGGACTTTTCCCACAAGTCACACCCACGGGACAAAACTCCATTCCACGGATTTCTGAGGGGTGGTGCACCTACAGGCGTGAGGGGTTAGGGTGTGGGTTTTTAGGCACGTGACTGCGTCTTGATGCGATGTGGTTTGGAGATTATAAGGCTGGGAAGCACTGGAGCTGCTCTGCTTATCCCCCACTCAAAGGAGCGTTGGAGCTCCAGCTCGCTTCTCCGCTAGTGAACCCTGGTTGTTTAAATAAGCCCCAGCGGTCCTCATTACCCTTTCCCTGGGCACACTCATGCACACAGATGCAGGCACATACTTTTGTGGATGTACAGCAGCACTCATAGATAAATGAAAAGAAGCACTTGCACGCATGCAGCTGTTGGCTTTGATGAAGTGTAACAGAGCTGGACGCTAGTCCACAATAGTGTTATTGGACAGCTGTCCTGTCTTTTAACAACTTCTTGGCTTAAGGGGTTGTTACCACAGTGATGGGTCTAATGATGCTTGAACTGCCCAAGGGTTGACACACCAACACTTCACAAAACAAAGCCTTTTAAAGTTGATGCTGATCCCTCATACAGAGATCACCCACAACCTTAAAACCAGTTTTATATGTGTATGTGTAGTACATATACAAACATGCACACACACACACACACATATATATATATATATATATATGTTGTATATATATGTATGTATGTATTAGAACTGGTTTTAATGTTGTCCATTGATAAAAGCACAAATGAAAAACTCTAAGGTGCACTTAGTCAGCCATGCTAATTACACATGATGATTTCAAATGCTGCTTGTGTGTGTGTGTGTGTGTGTGTGTGTGTGTGTGTGTGTGTGTGTGTGTGTGTGTGTGTGTGTGTTTTTAAGCAAGCGTCATTACAGTACATTCACTATTTCAAGTACTTAAGTGCAGCTATTTGAGCTCTCTACACCCTCCACCTCCAGAGCGTTTAATCACTGCTTTGGGTGAGTTCAGTTAAGCGTGCACTCCCTGCCATCCGGTCTTTTTCCCTCTCTCTTCTTCCATCTCCTTCTTGCTCGCACTGTTTTCTATCGTGTGTTCTGTGGAATCTGTTGGTCCTCATCTAAGTCATATAAGCCATCTTCACACACATATACAGATGATTCTCCCATGGGAGACAGGAAAGGCACTGAAAACATGACTTGTCTCATCTTCAGACTCATCCTCCTTTCCATTTGTCTTTGTGTTTTCATTTCACTTATGATCTCTTGCTCCAGCAGATACCACCTATAGAGCTGAAGATAGACCTGGCAGTATATTACCTGCCTTGATTTGTGTGTGTGTGTGTGTGTGTGTGTGTGTGTGTGTGTGTGTGTGTGTACGCGCGCGCTTTTCAGTGTGTGTATCTGATATTGAGCACTGTTTGAAGCATTCAAGGGAAGTTGCGATGGCTGGGTTCACTGAGACACCGATGTAAGGCAACAGTGGTCCTTGAATGTTTCTAGTTGTGGTAGCACACTGCAGCCCCTGAGGTTTTCCAAGTGATTGAAATGCTTCCCTTGTTTCTCCCAAACACAAGTGTGATAGTATATATGTTGCATCACATTCTTTTTTTCTGGTACCAATAGCTTGAAACAGCTCAGGTTCAAAGAGGGCAACTCAAAAATCCTAGTCAGTTTCAAGATGGCTTTACGATGTTTTATTTCTCTATAAATTCAGCATCCCCTAAAGGGATTTTGTAGCTGTCTGAACAGAAGGCTTTTCTCTTTCTTTGTGGAAAAGGGAGCTCAGTGTTCTTCTCTGACGCTCAGTGGTGTGTGATCTCTCCAAGATGTCATGGACACGGTTGAACTTCCATGGCAGAGCCTTGCACAGATGTCCCCCTGGTCAAGACCCATTTTCCATTGGAAGTCTGCAAGAAGAGAGCCCTTACTCTCTGGGGAGTCAAACAGAAAGCCATCATGTGGCAAAGTTAATCAATGTGACTATTGGCTAGAAGTAATCAAGTGATTAATCAGAGCGACTTTCAGCTGACTCAGGAAAATACTGGAGAAAGACTTATGGATACTGAAAGAGAGGCAAATTTTAGACTCACATGTTAAGGCCAGTAAACAGCTAGGAGACAGCTAGGAATGTAGGAGGACTGGAGGCTGGTTCTCAGAGAAGAAAACAGTACAAAAATGGCTATGATCCACAAAAATCGAAAACTTTACCAATATGACATTTCAAACCCTTGAAAAGCAGCGATCCCTTTGAAGTTGAATCTTTTTTTTTTTGTTCCATGTAGCAATCTATTTTTTAATCCTCGGCTAAAATGAGGAACACAAAAACAACAATGTCCATTCAGTCGGCTAAACTCAGAGCACACAAACACACAGACACGTCTATCAATCTTGAGTAAAAGAAAATGGATGTTGAAGTAAGATGGAGGCTATGGAATCTAATGTGACAAGGCAGACAGAGTCTCGTTTATTTCCGCTAGTGTTGTGAATTTCCATGAGTGATGCAATGTGTTGATGGCAGACTCAACGGCTTGCATCTCCCCCGTTTCCAGCTGTCTTCAAGATGTCATTAAAAGAGATAAAATATTTGACAGGTTATACATGTAGCATTGGATGACAGCGGTAAGCTCACACATTACAATGCAGGCATTAGGCTCAGACGGCCTTTGTGCTACTGTGCAATCACTAGTTTGCCATAAAACTACTGCAGAACAACATGTCCATGTGCCTTTGTTGAAAACTGGGTGATACTCAGACGTTCCATCTCATTTTTTGACCTCATTGTATTTACACTAAAAATGATGCACCATCTGTGGAATCTGTAGAATGGGGACTGTGAGGCAAAGCTCATTTTTGTGGCCAAGTGTACTTTGAAGCTGGGTATTGTGTCAGAGCTGTCTGCTGTATGGTTTTCTCTCTTATTTATTGGTTATTATATTCCCTGTTATTCTACTCTTTTGTCTTCCAGAAAATGGCAAGAATTTCTACATACAAATTTTACTGAAACCATGAAGGTATGTCTTTTCAAACTTGAAAGGATATCAAACAGCTTTCGATGCGCTTTGATTTGTCTCAAAACTAAAAAAGAAAAAAATTAGTTTTGCAATTCACTGTGATATTATTCACTGCAGCCTCCACTTTGATCTAGCCAAATAAAAAAAAGACATGTAAGGCTGTGCCTTTATTTGTGCCATGTACCAAACTTGTCTAATCTACAGTCTCATGACAATCTTTTGCAAAGTTCATTGTTCCAGGCTTTGGAAGTAGAACATGTCAAGGCAAGTGGAGACAGAGATGAAGGAAGCAAGAGGAGGAGGTGAGGAAAGGGCAGAGGAAGTGATAATATCCCTCAATGGCACCTAACATTTCCACTTTCATTCCCAGGTATGACTGCTGAGGGGGTGGCAGGAGAAGAAAGAGTGATTGAGTTGTGTGATGGGTTAAAGAAGACGAGGAGTAAGTCAAGGGAACTGACGGGGGTCAGGATCCAGAGAGAGTCATGAAAGCGAGAGAACCATGCTGGCAACAGAAAGTACTGGATGTGTAGCGAGCAGGTGCAAGAGTGACTGATAGTGATGGAGGAACTGTGGTTCGGGTGGCACATTTACGCCTTGAAGGGACAGGAGTGTGATGGCTGATGGTTTATTCTTGTTCTCTTTTTTTAAGAGAAGCCATGAAGGAGAGGGAAGGAGGAAGAGGGAGTGGAAAGGTTCCTGTCTGTCTGAAACAATACATTCCAATTTATTGTTACTGCCATAGTAAAAAAAACCCTGCTATACTATTATAGCTATGTGTTCATAGTACCGGAAACATTAAGGCCCTCTCCATTCATTTTAAGCCCCGTCATATTCAGTACTTATTTGTCGGACAAAGGAAATCTAAAATAAACACTCCAGGAAGTAAGACAGAGGAAAACTTAATGTACATTATTATAAAAAAATTATGCATTTAAAATGTAAGTTAAAAATACACATACAGAAAAGAAAACGTTCTGTGTTCAAAAAAAAAAAAAGTGTGTATTCCATATAGCACATAATTATGCAGCTCAGTTGTTGCGGATGGCAGTCATCACTGCAGGGGCTAGGGGTTTGCCTCCCACTGGGACATGCTGAAAATGTCTCATGGTACCACAAGGCATTGTGAAATAGAAGAAAACATTATAATTTTTTTGATCCTGTACCTCAGTAAGATGCTCGTTGTGTGATGCTGTATGTGTCTCGTTCCCACTGGACTAATACATTCTAAAAAAAAAGGTATGTTGTTTTACTGTATATTGCAAAGCACTTTGTATTAAAGTGTCCACCATAACGTATACTGTAGACATAAATTTATTCTCTACAGTTTTTGTTCGATTATTCTCTGTCAAAGGGACCATATGTAGCCTTTTAACATCAATACCTCCTGTACCCTTTTTCATGTGAAAGGATGTGCTCACATTTCTTTCAGTCTATCTTAAAACAATACTCATTCCCAAATGATCACTGAAATCACTATTTCAGTCCATACTGTCCTTGAAGAGATTCACAGCCCTTGTTCCGTGTAAATATGCATTCTAAATTTCATCTGAGTCTAATATGAGGCTTCAGCAGTCTGAGTTAGTCAAACCAAGGGCAAATTTACCACTTCTCTCAGCTACTTCCACAAGGCAGATAGCACACAATTAGTTCTGAAAGGAAGAAGAATTTGTGTAATCTAAGCAGCTGCCCACAGTTTAATATGGGTGAAAGCTACTGGCACTCCACCTTGTATAAACCAGTTAACCTAAACAATAAGTCGAACATTTCCAAAGAGAACTATAGCTGCAGACTTGGAGATCGATTCTCAGTGGGACTGGAAGTATCGCAAGCTTTTCACATAACATGGCGCTTAGATTTTATGTTAATATCAAAAATATTGCTTTAGGACAAAAAAACTGAGGAGAGCACAATTCTTCCAGTAAAAGGCAAAAACCAACGCTGTCACAGTGGCAGATGGTGAACTATCTGAATATCTAATGAAAAAAAAAATAGCTAACACGTTTGTTTTCTCCCGTAGAGTAAAAGAGAAAACAAACGCATGAAAATGGATGCCTCGGAAGGCAAATGAGGACATGGAGGAACAAACTTCTAAAAAACACATACATTATTATCACATTTATTTTATTCTAATCACATATCACTAAAGTTTCCCCTGAGAAAACTTTAGTAAAATGTGATGCTTCATGTCACGTCTTGCTGAGTGGTATTTTTCACACAGACATGCACATGCACAGTCACATACTCAAAAACATGTGCACACACACACAAGCACACTCACGCAGATTTCCCTTCGGCTCAAGTGACCATACAGAAATCTAGGACAGAGCCTCATTTTGATGATTAAAGGCAGGATCATTTAGCTAAGCATGGTATTTTCAAAATTAGGGAAGTTAACATTCCCGCTGCAACGTGGTAGCTAGTATGCATTACGCAGCATTTCTCCCTGGGAAAGAAAAATGCACAACTCGGATTAGACCTGCTGACCTCCATGGCTGAACTGAACTCTTTAGCATGTAGCTGCCTTTATGCTGCACGACTGAACTGCTCTCTCGATTAGCCTTGTGGTTGGACTGCTCTCGGCTATTTATCCAGGAGCTCGTTCCACGCAACGCTTTTTCTCTCCTTGGACTAAATTGCCTGGGACATTTTGTAGCTGGGCAGGAGAAGGAAAGAGCAAGCCAAAGTGCCTCATCTGAAGAACTGATGAGGCACTGGCAGTCCTTGAGCCCTGTAGAGAGGAAGATTGTTCTCACTGCTGGCCATATATATATATATATAAATGTTTGTGTTTGTGTGTGTATGTGTGTTTGGTGCTTGTGGGCTACTGCACACTGAGGAAGCCTGAAGAAGTTTTTTGGTGTAGGTCAAGGCCACAATCCTGTCCCTGCATTTTTTTTACTTTCCCAGGAGACACATAGAGAGAGACAGAGAGAGAAAGAGAGAGACAGAGGTCTCTCTTTGGGTGCAGGACATAGAAAGGAGGACGTTCCCTGTCTCCCCCTGTCCTGCACCCCAAAGTCATGAGGAGGATGGAGGAAGGGGGGCTATGGCTTTTCAATACTAGTGCTAATATAGCATTTGTGATTTGGTACTGATATCTGCCTATCTATCTGTGTAATTTCTCTCTCTCGTATTTCTCCTTCTCACTTCCCTCTGCTTCTTGTGTCAGGGTTACCTCCACATTGTGAGCCATCCCTTGCCTTTTTTTTAACTACCCATAAATTTTATATGGGCTCAAAGTTACGATTGCAATTTTACAGAATGCTATCCTGGGCAGGTACAGCCCTACTGCGCAGTTCTTCTTTCTATCACACTCAGGAAAAAAGTTGGCAATCCACAGAGCCAGAGTCACATTAGTTAATGCCAGATATTAATCCCCTCTGCCAAAGAAATGAGAGTTATAGTGAATGAAGACCTCGCTGATAAATGCTTCACATCTCAGTGCATCTTCAGCCTTACCCAGCAGACACTTAAGAGATGATAATGCACAAGAGGCCCAAAGTGCATTCCAAGCAAGACTGTTTTCAGAATATAGAATTACATCAAGGTAAAAATTCAAACAGATAAACAGGCCGAGCTTTAATAAAAGTTTTAGATATAACAAAAGTGGTAGATATGAACAAAATGAAAGGCTCTGGACTACTGAAACATGACTGCATGTCTGATCACTCTTCTTAAACAACTGAACTGAAGAGGGAAGTTTGACGATAGTCTTCAAAAGAAGTTTCAACTTGAATTCAAAATGATCCTAGCTGTGATCCATTTTAGTCCACTGAACAGACATCCATCTGCCTGAAGGAAGTTCAGTGAGAGACACTCGTGTCAAGGAATTGATATAGCAAGCGCTTGTACAGTTATACTTGGCAACCCTGTGTCCCAGAAATGACTTTTATATACTACTAATTTGTAGCAATATATACACCTGGAAAGAAATAAGATGCTGCCATGATTTCTATTAATGTAACATAATGATGTTAATTAATGTATTTGTCAAGTCACTAAATACTGATACTGATCACAAAATGTTGAACGATGGAGGAAATATTGCGGTCAAAAAATAGAAAATAAAAGAATTGAGAAGTGACTTGAAGTCCTACACTTTGTGTCTAGAAAAATGTTGCAAGGGAAGTTAAACCAGGTTTAGTAGTGAACTAAATTTGCTGGAGACAGGGTTGGACTTGGCAGAAACGGGTCTGCTCTTTGAGGGAGTAGAAAGAATCCAAAGAACACAAATATGCATGAATGCATGAATGAAGCTATTGTTAGCACAGCTTCAGTGCTTTGCCTCAACTAATACCAGTCTTCATTTTTGCAAAAGAACACCAAACACTTTCTCGTAGATGAACCTCAGAAACTGTGAAACCTTTTAATATGTGACTAAGCAGTTTACCTACATGGATACTCGCATTGGCTGCTGCTGGTCTGGAGAGCTGAGCTTCTGGTTTCTCAAGTCGCCATTTTTAATATACAAGCATTATTTGATTCCTCTGCACACGCCATCAAGGTTACTCACTACAGGCAGGAGTGAATGTGAATGAATGTAAGCATCTATGTATGAGCAAGCGTACGCTTTTTACGAGAGTATGACATGAGTGTTTTGTCCATTCATGTGTATGAGCACGCAGTGTATTGATTTATATTAGTCGGAATGACATATTGTTGTAAAGTCATAGCTTTGCATTGAATAATTACAGATACTAAAAGAAATAACACACTCTTGCAGGTATATGAAAGCTTATGAAAGGCAGTAGTGCACAAGTGAAGGACTATTATATATGTAAAGATTAGTAGAAAATCATCTGCAAAAAAACAGTTCACACTGTAACTGAATGGTCCAAAATAAACCCGAGCAGATATTAAAACTAAAAAGAACAAATGCATCAGGAGCCAAGGCTGTACCAAAGCATCATATTTGCACAAAAATACATAACATATAGTACACCAAGGGAACATCCATTTATAAAAACACAGTAACATCAATGATACCACAGCAATAAATATGTTGTATTTTCCGGTTTCCAATTCACAACTCAATCTCCCAGTCCCCAGCTGAAAAGACAAGGTAACCGTGTAGAAATACAGGACACCATCTTATTTTAGTGATTCTAGGGAGGGTTATCAGTGCTTGGCTGTGTCACTGACTCGCTGAGCAGCTCTATTTTCTTTTTCTTTTGGGTTTCACATCTATTTTCTGTGTTCTTATCATTTTTTTTTTGTCACATCAGTTCATCCTTCCATCTCGCCTAAAAGAAAAAAATGAAACTGCAGAAAGCTCCCTGTCTTGACTGTAGACAGGAGCAATACCTTGTGAGTACTAAGTCAAACTAAGCATGTCTGTGAAATACTCTGTGTGTGTGTGTGTGTGTGTGTGTGTGTGTGTGTGTGTGTGTGTGTGTGTGTGTGTGTGTGTGTGTGTGTGTGAGATTGTGTGGGAGTGTAAGCGTTGCATGTCTACATGCATCGAGTGTGCGAAGCCCCAAAGATTGCCCCTCTGTCCTGCTGTGCTGACCCTTTCCTCTGATGAAAGGTAATTGATGCAGTAGAGGTAAGTGGTATGTGAGTATTTGTATACTCAGGAGATAGGTTGAGGGCAAGAGTCGGGGTCTGAGTATCATTTTTTTTCTGGCCCTTCAACCAAGTGGAGCGCCAAAATCTGGCTATTTCAGACTGTTCTCATGAGTCATGAAAAACACCTGCAACAGTGTGCTCTGGGTTGCTTTAGCTTGTGAGCTAAGTGCCTATGCAAATGCAGTTTGTGTGTGTGTGTGTGTGTGTGTGTGTGTGTGTGCGCGCTCATGCTAATGAAGCAACACGCATTTCATTTCACAAACGCATTTCAGTGAATAGGCAGATGTGGCTAATTTTCCACGGCAATCATAGATTGCACACAGTTTCGTATTAGCAGGATGCACAGGCTGCTTTCATTGTTGATTACCACAAAGAGGAATCATTGCCATGAATGAACATACATGGCCAACATTAACATGTGTGCTTCTTCACGAGATACAGATACTGTAGTTACTCACACAGAGCTGATAAATTTACGTCAAAAGAACTGCTAGTATTTTTGTTGCTAGATCAGTGTTAAAGACAGAAAACAATTAAAGAACATTACAGATTTTGCTCAAAAAAAGATAAAGGAATAAAAATGAAAAAATTAGTTAAAAGAAACAAATATATTAACAGAACAAGTCTAATAAAAATGAAACAAGTAGTAACTGAATGCAAAAGAGGAAAAAAAAGTTAAGCAGAGCATAAAAAGACAGAGCAAGTAAGGGAAAAAAATGAAAGAAAGAGAATAAAGAGAGTACTTGAGTCATAGCAATAACACAGCATCTGCCCTTCAACACAGTTGGGAACAGACGTTTGTAGACTCCATTCACCTCTTCATCAGACGCAGGGACCGGTCACCGAGTCTGGACACTGATTTATAATCCACCTCCCTCCCTCCACAATCACCCTCCCAACCCGCGTCCCTTCCGTTCCTTTACGGCGTCAGCATGACGATGTTGCTATGGCAACAGAATCCCACTGCAGAGGCAAATGTGAGCAGTAATCGATCTTTTTGTGTGGCTGTGTCATGTACAAACATATCACTGCTGTCGTGTGAAAAGCCTCACAGTAAAATGCCAAGTTCGGTGCAGTGGATGCTTTCAGGTAATATTTTTGGCAGATATGTGGGAAAGGGAGAGATGCGGTGGGGGTGGGGTGAAGAGAACAGAGAAAGGGTGGTGACATGTGACAAAGATTGTAAGCTGTGCTGTCAGCTAAGTTCACAATTTAGTTCTTTTGTCTTTAATTCATGTAAAGGCTTATAAGCTCCTCTGTGTGTGACAAGACCCTTCCAGTCTTGGGCTTAATCAAGCTTTCAGAAACTACTGATAAACCACTAAAAACACCCCTGCTGTTTTTATTTCTCCATAAGCTCACATTTTGGACAGAAAAATGACAGGAAACAAGGCCTATTTGAATCTTAGCACTATTACCAATTTTAGCAGCGTTACTCTAGACATAGATATGTTGGTTGATGGTCGGTCAGCTGGTCTGTTGACGACCATTTTACTTTTTTAGACATTATAGGTTCATTCATTCATGGTCCCCAGAGTATAAATCCTACTGACTTTGCTGATACCCTGACTTTTCCTTTAGTGGCACCAGCAGGTTGACATATTTAGATTTTATTCAGAAGTGTCTTGACAGTTGTTGGATGGATTGCCATGGAATTTGGTACACATATGCATGATACTCAGAGGATGTATCCTAAGGAGTTTGGTGTCCTGTCCTTTTCTATAGCTCCACCGTGAGGTTAACATTGCCAACTGCTGAATGGATTGTTGTGATATTTGTTACAGACATTCATGATCCCCTGAGGATAGACTGTAAAAACTTGACATGTGGTGCTATCATCAGTTCAAAGAATATTTTTTTGTTTATGGCCGAATACCTGCTCAGCTGATGACACTCCCATCACCTTCAGTTGTAATTGTGTTTCACGCTAATTTCAAATGCTAACATGCTGATGATGAACATGGTAAGCATTTTAGCTGCTACACATCACCATGTTATCTTTGTCATTGGGCCCATCTTAGCCTGCTGATATTGCCGTTTAGCTTAAGTACTGTTCGGCCTCACAAACACATTTACATGGCTGTGGACTCTTACTCTTATTTAACGGTATCCACTATTAGTGCTGCTTTCTTGTTTGCTGGAGTTTAATTATTTACTTAGTCCATATTGAAGACAGTTCCTAAGTCGACAAACAGTTAATGACCTTAAACACCTGGCAGCTGTGGCATCTTTGAATAACACATGTCAGACTGAGGCATAGATACAAAGTGCACCAACACTGGCTTTGCAACAAGTTCATCAGGGACTCAAGCTTATCTCACATCGATCCATTTAACGTGCTTCTAGCCATGATTGTTAACACGGCTATTCTGGCTTTGGGTAAATGCACCATACACAGATTCCTACAAAAACATGCTAAACCATGGGTGTAATTGTCTGTAATTGATCAGACCAACACAGTGCAGTAATCTTGCTTACTCTTCTTTGAATGAATTGTTGAATTGTTCTGGCTATCCCTGCATTGATTGGTGTTTGATTGTAGCTCTGTAGCTTTACTCTGAGTCTGCTGGACTGTAAATCCATCTAAATTCTCATCTTGTTACGGAGTCGAGAGAAAGAAAGACTGAGGTGGAAGACAGAGGGTGAGGGGGTGGAGGGCAGAGTGAAAGACCGAATGACTGTGCGGTGTGGGAGTTGGAAGATTTGAAAATATCTAATAAGAGAAAGAAAAACGGGGGAAAAAAGGGCAATTTGAGATTGAGAATGAAAGTGAAATGAAACAAAGCCAATTTGGCAGTTTGGAAGTATACCAGGGCTTGTGTTGAACTGTGCGTATATATGTGGGTGTGTATGTGTGTAGGTATGAAACAAAAACACCAATCAGCCTGTAGGGCTGAGAAAACTAGATTCTGAATCCATTTTGAAGGCACACAAATGACCTTCAGGCCCCCATAGTAAGGCAGACACTGTCCTGCACCAACCTGATTCAACTTCTGTCTTCATATCTGCTGCTGAGAGAGAGAGAGAGGTGAGAGAAAAGTGAGAGAGAGAGAGATGGAGTGGGTATGTCTCTCTAGTAGCTTATAAAAAGTCCATTATGGTGCACTTCTATCAGTTTGGACTCTCCCAGATGGACCCTGGAGTAAATGGACAGCACCAGAGAGCTATAAACTCAGATTTGATATAAGGCTGAGAAATAGCTCTGTGTGTGTTTGTGAGTGTGTGTGCGTGTGTGTGTGTGCGTGTGTGTGTGTGTGTGTGTGTGTGTGTGTGTGTGTGTGTGTGTGTGTGTGTG
>JBBMJY010000005.1:13988328-14000742 GCA_037833715.1 Toxotes lorentzi
TGTGTGTGTGTGTGTGTGTGTGTGTGTGTGTGTGTGTGTGTGTGTGTGTGTGTGTGTGTGTGTGTGTGTTCAGGAGAGTGTGCATTCAATCATATACGCTGCACTGAAAGAACTGACAGTAGTCAACAGCCAACATTTCCATGCCACTATGTTTTTTTGTGCATGCCATTTACTTACCACAGCTGTTTTACCATATTATCGTATGCGCTCCCCAGCCACACACACACATATACAAACACACACACAAACATACACAACAGTCTTCCCAGCAGGCTTAAATCCCGGCTCAGTCTGACAAAGGAGCCTGTGGCTCTAACTGGCTCTGCCCCAATCCCCTTCCCCAGCCTCCTGCTTTGTATGGGCTCAAAACCGCTTTACTGCATGACGTTTATTTATCAGCCATATTTACTTCCTATTGTGTAGGTGTATGTGTGTGTCAGTGTGCGTGTGTGTGTGTATCTGCCACATCAGGGTGTATTTGAGCTTTGGTGTTTGCTTGTGTGTGTGCATTGTGGGTATCCCAGTGCTCCTCGCATTCAGCTGAGGAAGCTGACAAAAACCTTTGCCTCCTGAGTGATACTGCTCAGTAGGCTGTGAATGGGGCTTTGTTCTTGTACATGCTACCTTATTAACAGTTTGTTTTCTTCAAGTGAAGAGGTGGTTGAGACTGGTTGAGATGCCATTGCTTTACTCTAAGCAGTTGGGTTCCAACTAGGCAAACAGACCTCCTTAAATAAACAGCAAACCATAACACTTTGTAGAATTGTTTTTCTGTTATATTTCCATGAATTAGTCATCTGGAAAGTGGGGCCAGCACTGACATCTTTTTTTTATTATTGAATGTCATTTTGCAACAGGAAAAAAAATATTTAAATGAAAATGTCACAGATTATGACTTTATATGCACAGTCTAAACCAACAGTTTATTTACACCATGGAAATCAAAGTAGATGCACTTAACAGTCCTTTTTTTCTTTTACTCTCTAAGTAAACAGACATCTCTGAATACTCCAACAGCCACACTTTCATAATACCTCTAACCCCAGCTCACCCTGTCCTGTGCCCTACAATATGTTCCTTACTAGAAATTCAGCAGCTAAAATATCACAGTACAACCTTTGCACATGGCCAGTCACCAGATTATTGACCTCGACTGCAAGATGCACCTACATGGAAAATATGTTCTCCTAAATGGGTAAATGACAGATGAAACTGATTGAAAACTGGGGATGAGAGGTTCTTCAGTTTAAAATCTGCTCTTTTAACATCAAGCCTTATTTATATCAGCTCTGTAAAGGAAGCTGCTTTTGGGAAACCCTGACTTTTGTAGACTCAAATGGTCTCACATCCACAGGCTGATGGTGTCTCATGACTGTTTCTTTTCATTGGTCAGAAGAAGCTTCTACAACCTATTTTAACTTCAGTGACACTTCAGTTAAATGACACTAAAGCATCAGGTGCTACTACAAGTGAAATATCGCATCTCCACCTCTGCTCCTGACCAATCACAGGACTATCGACCCTACTCATGATTGGAAGTGATACTGCCAGCTATAGATGGAAAATAGATTCCCCTGGAGATGAAGAAACAGCTGAAATAGGTGGAAAAAAGTAAGGATAAGAGAGGACAAGACAGTTTGATGAAGTGTGTGATGATGTGTCCATTAAAGTGCAGTCCAGAACATTAAACAATATAGTTGGGTTTGTAAAGGTCAGTACTCTCAGGGGTTTATCCATATTGATCTTTACTGTCGATTGTGCCGGACTCCGCACCAGAGTTCATCTAAATCCTCTTCTTTGCCATAGACCTAATGGAGAGAGAGCATAAGAGGGACAAATAAAGGCAGGGGGAGAGAGAGAGAGAGAGAGAGAAAGAAAGAAATAAAGAGATAGGAGAAAAGTCTCAGTGGTCATTTTATGTGAGACATTACTCCTCTGTCCTGCTTCACTGACCTCTGTGTCTCAGAAGCACAGAAGCTTAGAATATACACACACAGGGCTTAATTTGTGCCACATTCTGCCAGAAAACGATTCAGAAACTCCCAGATCGGGGCCGACACTTCCTCTGTCACTCTCAAAATAAATCAAAACATTTTCTGGAATCTTTAGATGTTAAATTCCAAAACTTTGTGTTATCTTGTTGAAGTCCTGTTGTTTCATTTGAGTATGTTCTATGGATGTTGCCCATGAAAACTGTCAGAAGGCAGTCAGTCAGTCCTTAAACCTGCCATGCTCTCTATGATGGATCAGTGGGATTGTAGCACAGATTTTGCCAAGAACATGAGCAGCCTTGCTAGCTATGTGGCACCTGTTTGCAGACATGACAAGCAGGAGGAATTTGAAAAGGTTGAGGAGACGCTGAAATTGACTGTTTGCTAAGCCCCACCCCTCTTAGTTACTGAGATTTGGACAGTTGAAGAAAATGTAGAAGAAAACAATGTCTTTCTAATGGTTTGTGATGAGGATTTCACCGTCTAACAGATACTGTTTTCTTCGCCAACCATATAATTCTTCAACTGTCCAACCCCCAAGGATATCCATCTGCTTTCCATTTACTAGTACTTTGTTCCTCCGATAGCCTGACTGTGTTGAAGAGCTAACTTTTCCTGCAGTGTTCCCAAATTATCCCACAATGAATTCCGTAACCTACATCACTGGCCTGTCAAAATCCAAGATGACAGTGTTCACAGTGCATGGGGAGAAATTTGACAGGCCTTCAGGGCCTGGTTACGGTTGCTAAGCTGTGACTGGCAAATAGCTGCTCTGGTAAGGGGTTTAGTGAGCTGTCAATTAGAGGGAAGGGATGTAAATGACCTGTTAAAAGTAACAGAGTACGTGAAAAGTTTAGCATAAATAAAACAAAGCTGTTTTTGTACCATCCTTAGCTGGTTAGGAGGATGAGTCATGTTAATTGGGGTGATGACGATGATGATGATAAAGGTGGTATCAAACCATTGACTGTCAAGATGCAAGTCAAACATATGCTGGCACCAGGTTGGAAAGTGCAAGTTTATTTTCCCCTCCCTTCCACAAGGAGATGCTAAGTGGTTGTTCAGTGACTTGGTAGTACCTCCCATTTTACAAATAGAGGCTTGGATCAGGACTTCCTCCTCTTAGCCAACAAACACCTTTACCATGTTCAAATTTTTGTAGCTGTTTGTACCTTCAGTGTAAGTATCAATTTCTTTCTGTTGTTTATTGTAGTATAGATTTTTATTATGTTGTGCCTAAGAGTCGACATGAAGGTTCATGGGTAAGTTTTGATTTAGTTTGTTAAATAGTATTATGAGGAAGTATGCATTTAGCTAATCATTATTTGAAATACATATGGTATCCTGCTGTGCAGATATTTAACATGATTTGAAGGCTGAACTTGTTTAGAACCATGGGAGTCATCACGGCAATCAGTGTTCACTTATTCATTCATTCATTCATTCATTCTCTGGATAAATAAATTGGACAACTGCTTGTAACCTTTGTTCGTTGGTGGTTTGTGGCTCCGGTTTCCACAAGGTTGAAATCTGTTACATACTCTCACACCCTTTTGTCTCAAAACAAAGTGGGACTAGTAACCCGCATGTATGCACACAATAGTTATTTCTTTTACCCAGGGCTGTAGCCAGCTGCAGATATCATCTAGACAGCAAACAAACCAAATTATTACACTGTTCCTGGGGTAAAATATTGTACTTAGGCCTTTCAGCACAAGTGTTCCTGCTGAGAAGAACACACACAATAATGCAATGGGAGGGAGAGTTAGACAGTATGAATGAAAGAGAGAGAGGTAGAGTATGAAAAAGTCTTTTTCTTTTTTCCTGACATAGAGTTTCTGTAAAAGGCCAAATTAGAGGGCTGATTGCGATGGGCGTTTGAGCAATCATGACAGAGCCTCAGCACACTTCGTAGGCATGCGTGTGTGTGAATGTGTCTACTGGGAGGTGGGGATGATGTTGTGTTTGTGCATGCGGCCTTCCTTTGGTGAACTCTTTGATACAGGCTAATGCAAGCAAATTTCACTGTCGATCCCTTTTGCACTCTGTAATCAAATACACACACACTCACACACAACAGGGTCCCGTGTGGATAATGTATGTTAGATACACTGTATGTTTCAGCTTCTTTGCGCAAATGCAGCCATTGCAAAAAATCCCATGGGCAAGAAGTACCCAAGTGAAAAGGATCTGCTAAATCAAAGATTGTTTCCCCTGCCCAGGGAGTTGATTAAGTCTTGTGTTGCTGAAACTAAGCCTACAAATCCATTTGCACAGAACATAACAGTCTGCGCTCATGCCTCCTTATGTTTGTACCAAATGAGATGAAATCGACTCAGATATGTTGCATGATTCCACTTTCTCCATCCTTCCTCTCTAGGCAATTCCTTTATTCCCACAGATGCGCACCATTTATGTGAGGTGTTCAAGTTCAAATCAGCTCTCTGATAGATCAGATACAGTCTTTTCTCTGGTGTAGCTGCATGTATTTGTTTTTTGGGGGTTTTTTTGTACAGTTTAAGAAAACTTTTTTGCTCACTTACTTTGCTGAGTGAATACTATCCCACTGAATTTCAGTATGTATATTTTTTTATTGACATTTCATGTTTTCCTTGGAAGTTAATGAGCCAGTCAGAACCGACTTTCTCCTGATTTTCGGAGATTATGCCGCAGACTTGACACTCTGCTGTCTGTTTCCACACGATGTGTGCTGAAGTGTATCAGCGTGTTCTTTAAATATTCTGCTACAAGGATCAAGCCAAGGAAATGTAGGCGTTTTGTATTTTTATTTTGCCAGAGTCGTGTTTTGGATGTACTTAAAAACTTGCCTTATGTGACTTCTCTGCATGAACAAAATGAATGTAGATGCTGATGAGCATTTATTTACTAAAGCTTTAAAACCAGGTTTCTGTGAGCTATGTCACTATGATATGTAGTAAACAAACCAGGCATCTTTATGCCCGTATTGACTTCATCTTCCCACATGCAGCTTCTCACTAGATTAAATATATTGAAATGTACAATTCAATCTATATGAAAAAAAAAGAGAAATGAACGTGAACATATTGTTGTCTATTTCAGATCCATACGATGACGATCTGAAGGTGAAGACCCAAAGACCACGGTCAGCTGACCAGCCAGGTGTGTTTCAGGCACAAACAGGTGAGTAATGTGAGTGTGTGCAGGTGTGGATGTGGGTGTAAAAAAGTGATCAACTTAACCAGGCCATATGTGTGACTCAAAAATAAGGAGTTCCATATAAATAATCATTATACATTTACTTTTTGAAGCACTGCAGAACCCCAGCTGCCATACTGTGGTTGACCATTGGTGTGTGTGAATATGTGTGAAAGTGTGATCTTCTCTATGTGTGAGACTTCAAAATCTTACATAATTAATAGGACTGAAAAAGGAAGATTGAATTATTTATGAGGTGACACTTTAAACATATTAAAAATTTCACGTTTATGTATGTGAGTTATATATGCAGTGGGGTTCGTAAGCCTGAGACCGCACTGAAAATCTGTGATATTTTCATATAAACCTGGAAATAAGCAGAAAGTTTGAGGATTCAAGAACATAAGAAGTTGTCATGTAAAATAAAGAAGACATATTTAAGATTCTGCTCTATTTCTAGGTCAGCAATGAAATTTAAGCAAATCTGGAGCACTGACCATTTTAACTCCTTTGTACAAAAGGTCAGGTTTCCTTGAACTGCATCCCTTCCATGTGTTCAGATGACGCTCAGGTGGATTTGATCTGTTCCTCAGAGGGTCATTCAAGTAACTCAACTTGCAGCCAGTGTTCACCTGTTATAAATAAGGCTGTGCCTCAAGTTTCTGGCAGATCATTGCTCACTGAGTAGCACTGTGGGGAAAAATAGCATCAGAATTCAGCGAAAGTGTCAGAGGCCAAATTGTTATTCTAAGCAAAGAGGGGTTTTCTCAGCATCAAATCATGACCAGACTAGAGCTTTCTAAGGGGGCAGCACGGGGAACTATAAAACGCTTTGCAGAAACTGGATCACTTGTATCCAAAGCACGATCGGGCAGACCAAAAGTGACCACACCATCAGAAGATCAATACATCAAACTTAGTTCCCTGAGAGACAGAAAAGCAACTTCACTGCAGATACGGAGTCTTCTAAAGAAAGAACGCAAGACTCCAATCAGCAAAAGTACTGTCAAAAGAAAGCTCTCTTGTAGTGGTCTCAGAGGACAAGTAGCAGTTTCTAAATCAATTCTCTGGAGGTGAAACAAGGCCAAACTCTTGGGGTGGACTAAGATATATGAACATTTCACAGTGGATGTCTGGGGAAAAAAAAAAGTCTTGTTTAATGAATGAACTGATGAATCCGAGTTTGAGACTTATGGCAGTAACAGAAGGGTGTATGTAGGGAAACAAACAAGAGGGATAATAATACTGCAGTGTATCAAACTGACAGTGAAACATGCTAGTGAGACTATTCAATTGTGGATTTTGGACACCTGCACCGAACTAACTACACCCTGACCAAGGAGTACCACTTCATTCTTTAGAGACGTGCTGTACCCTCTGGTTTGCATCTTTGTGGAAATGCAGCTCGATAATATAATAACCCCAAACGCACCTCAAAGCTTTGCTTGAGCTACTTGAAATCCAAAAAAGGAGGAGTTCTTACTGTCTTGGACTTTCCTCCACAGTCACCTGACCTCAACCCCACTGAACATTTCTGAGAGCACTTGAAGACTGAGGAAACCAAGCATCCTGTGACACCACATGGCACTCTTTGGAACATTGTCAAGTCACGCTGGGATAACATGGGTCATCAGGTTTTGCTTGTGGAGACAGTGTCAGCTCGAGTTCAAGCTGTCATTACAGCAAAAGGGGGACACAGCAAATACTGAGATATTCTTAAATTCATGTACATTTTTCAAAGGTTGAGATCTAAACTGTTAAGCTGATATTATCATTACTAATGGAAAAACAGAATTACATTCTACACAAATGCAAAATAAAAGTATCTTCACAAGTGGTCTGAGGCTTTTAAACCCCACTGTACTTACTGTACTACTTGACATCACATGCTGGCTGGTTCTGCCACACCAGAATAGGTCATATACTAATTTCCGCTTGCTTCACATATGCATACATATGCACATACAGACGCTCACGTGTCGATACTCACTGCTACTACTGTGTGGTGGAGGAGGAGGAGGAGGAGGAGGGAGTTCCTACTGCAAGGGAAACCCCTGGCTCTTTCTTGTCCTTCTCCTCTGTTCTCCCGCTCCTTGCTTCCCCCCCATTCTTCCATTCCTCCAGACATGTGTGATGAGCTTAAGCCCTGACTCACGGCATGTTAATGAAGATGTAATGCGATTAACGGACATGCAATTAATTTGATTTCCTTCTTTGCCATGTGATGACGCCTCCATCAAAGGACACGGAGATCATAAACAATTTAGGAGGAGAGGAGCAGAGTGACTTAACTCATAATTTTACATTTTCAAGGGTGTAGCACAGAGGGAACAATGGGGCAGTCTCCGCAGCTGCCTGGAGAACCCAAAATTACCCGCAGTCATGTCTGTATGGGTGCTTCCATACACGTAAAGGCAGACTCACATGGAGGCTTTTGGGGCTAAAGCCCTTTAGCGTTGAGATGATACGTGTTACCATAATTCCATGAGCATTAATACCCTTGAGTATCACCTTAAAACACATTCGTCTTACATGATCATCATCCTTGTGAATATTCAGCCAAGGTTTATTCACATTAAGGGGCTTAAATAATGAATGCAAATCACTTATCATCCATATTTATATGGTATGCAGGAATATCATATATTGGGCTACAGCATCAAGCCAAAACATTTGAAAATGGCTCAATATGAAAATATACCATGGAATTATATAAACAAAGCTCTCTTGTATTGCATGAATGATGAATTTGGGGTAACTTTCCTGCTCTTCAAAGAAATAAAAGCTGAGAAAAATAAATATTTCTCTAACTACAGAAAGTCTGTTTGGTTATTATAACCGCAAAGCCTTTTCATCATCTGTTTCATCATATATTCCTAGGCTTTTCTCGGGACAGTCGTATAGATCATAATTTTGTCTTGTCTTTTTTTTATTGGCATAATATTGCTGTGGTGTCACTTCCAATCCAAAGGAAATTTTCATTTTATTTCAGCAAATAAAAATCCAAGATAAACTAAGAATTGCCAACAGGAATAAATGAAGCAAATATGTTTTGATGCTTTCGGTTCTGGGAAAATTAGAACTGAAAAATACCACAAAGATGTCATAGAGGAGACATATACCCCTTTGCTGTGAGTTTTTAAGACTCTTATGATACTGAAATACATTTAGAACAGCTGCTCATTATAAAAAGCTACATTGTACAAAACAATTCACCTTCTGCCATGAACCATAAACCAGAGCGCTAAGATCATGTTAAAAAAAATTCACAGTACCCTTCCTCTTGGCCTTCTGTGTTCCATAGAAACATTAGCGCCATATAAAAGTGTAATCATTGAGAATAAAACTCTTTATCTTCTCTTTTATCACCTGACTTGTTCTTCAGGTGACCCTGCAGCAGAGGAGTGGTCACAGTGGAGCGTGTGTTCGCTCACATGTGGGCAAGGCTGGCAAGTGAGGACGCGATCATGTGTTTCTTCACCTTATGGGACGCTGTGCAGCGGCGCCCTGAGGGAAACACGCATGTGCAACAACACCGCTTCCTGTCCAGGTGAACCTGGGATCACAGGCTCAGGTATGTCGACCAAAATTTCCATCAGTGGTACTTACTGGTTAATACTGTTTTCTCACAGCAAGAATGATGGGGGTTCAGTTTTCTTTTCCTTTATGCAGTTGGTCTGGTATCGTTTACACATGGAGAAACAAGGGGTTGGAACTGAGTGATGGATATGGGTGGTGATTGAGTGTTTTTTGTTTTTTTGTTTTGTTTTTTTAACCTCTCCAGGGTTGTTGGAGACAGTATGTCCCCAGCTTCTGTGATCCTAACTGAGGATTATGATGTTGAGAAAACAGATTTACCAGTGTTCCCAAATGATGATCATATCTATGTATACATATATATATTTAATCGACAGAGATACGCAATGTGAATATACCGTAGGCCTCAATTATATATAATGTATATATAAAATTTAACAAAATGCATCTTTAACTCGCATGCTTCTTGCGTAGCACCTCATTCAACATGGAGCATTTATTGGTCTTTTTACAATGTGTTAAGAAAGCTGTAAAAGTGGAGAAAATAATGACCGTGTGAAGCTCTGAGGAAAGTAGGAGGTATATATATACACACACACGCACACACATACTCA
This sequence comes from Toxotes lorentzi, assembly GCA_037833715.1. Taxonomy (NCBI): domain Eukaryota; kingdom Metazoa; phylum Chordata; class Actinopteri; family Toxotidae; genus Toxotes; species Toxotes lorentzi. Next base: position 13,997,648 of record JBBMJY010000005.1, read on the forward strand.
CAGCCACTCACATATCACATGGGATCTGCTCAGCCAAAACATAATCTAACCATGGTGCAGCAGCAAAAAAAAACCCTTCAGAATGAGAACGACATTTCAATTTCAATTCCCACCACTGGCCAGCTGAGAGAGAAACAGATAGAGAGAGACACAGAGAGTCAGACATGACACCTGAGCTCGATGTCAGCAAGTCTATTAGACTTGCCACAGCTCAGAAGTTCATACTTCCTGACTTCTCTATCTTTAGCTTTCCTCTGCTCTTTCACTTTTCTTTCAGCATTGTTCTCCTTTTCCCCAGCTGGTCTATATCTACACCACTGCCTCCATATATCTGGATAGTATGGATGAAAAATGGATCTAACAGAGCATAACACACTTATGAAAGTCTACAGCCGTGCTCGTCCTTTGACTTCAGAGGATTTCTTTTATTTTATTTTTTTAAGGATGCAAAGGCAACTCTGAAATAACCGATTTTAACCAATCAGATTTAATTTTCATGAGCACACATGCTCTGCCAGTCACAGCGGGTGTATTCAACCGTATGATTCAACCCTGTCTGCTTGCTGCAAAAAGGCAGCACAAAAAAGAAGAGCATCTCATCCGTTTCTCCTCAGCAACACACAAAAACACAGACAAGCCAGACTAAATCACTAAGAGAACTTGTGCATAGCGCATCCTGAATAATGCGAGTTCTGCTTCTGGTTTGATTGCCAGTGGAGGTCTTTACTAGATGAAATTGTGAAGTACTGCCTGTCCTGCTCTGGTCTGATTGCCCTGATTGCATTGGAAGTGAAATCCTGTGTAGCACTGGCTCTCTACTGCCTGACCGCTGTCCTTCCCCTGATCCACTGCTACACTGCTAACCCAGACAAAGTTGAATTTTCGTAAAAGGTTAGAGGCCACTGTTTGAAAGTGGCCCACATTAATTGCATTACTTAAATATGCTGCTTTTAATTGTGGAATGTCATTTAGTCACTTTAAAATTCAAACTTAAGTAACTGAATCAATTTATTAATTAAGGCTTGATTTACTCAGTTTTGCTCTATGAGAAAAAGATGAATGGAGAAAATGGAGAAGACTGTTTAACTTCCCTGAAGTCAGTGTTCGGACTGGTCCGTATTTGTCTAATGATTTAAAAACGTTCTGCAGATAACATGCTACTGGCCTGTAGCATATGGACTTGGCTAAGGCAGCAAAGCCATTTTTTTTGGTTTTATTCCTACACTTGAGGATGTTTGCAGGTGTGAGGAGACATTGTGGTCAGAACTTTTTCAGATCAAGGGTCTGACGTTATGGACTTGACCAGAATGCAGACAGCCGACATATCCGCTAGCTTCACAGTGTTACCTGTAGTGTGTGTTACCTGTAGCTAGACAGGAGCAAAGACTGTTTCTATGGAGCAACAAGGCAAAGCTGGAAATCCTAGTGTTGAATATTTCTCCCGATGTGAATCTGGTTCATCCTTTCAAAGTCTGCATCAGGCAAAGACCTCGTGGGTAGCTGAAGAATGGCAACTGATGTGCTACTTTGCAAGGTACATGACCATCCTTACCACTGGTGTTTTTACCTACACTGGCCATGTCAGTACTAGCTGCAGTTGACATGTTTGGCATGATCTCCATCTGGACAAAAAGGACATGGTGTATCTCTCTGGTTCTCCACTATAACAAGAAGGACTATTTAGTATATCAACCTGACTAGCTAATCTGTACCACATCTGGAGTCTGAGCCAGATGTGGTACCAGGGCATCTATGGCACCAAACGTGCTCACGTCACTGTCCCAGCTTCCTGTTTGTGTAATACCGTGCATTGTCCCTTGACTGCCAAAGAAGATTAAAGTGTAGTCCTTCATTTGGGCAATGGGGAAGCCTCTAGGCTAACCCCTCTGAACCCAATGATAGTTTAAGAGATTGGATCACAGGAATATGGCACCACTGTCCATACATAGCATTCTACTAATCCCAGTCAATGGTGGAAGGACGTCTTTGAGGATATACTGTTAAATGAAAAATCAGTGATCACAACTACACTGGGGACACAAAAGTGGGGCCACTACTGTCTAAATGTCAGTGCAACAGCATGAGGTGTAGTTAGCTGGCTTCAGGTGGTAAGCCTTAGATCTCTGTTATTGGACCAGACCTCAACACGCTGCTTAAAGGTTGATGGAAAAGGAGTTTTTATGACGAGTAGCATTCAAAAGCTTGAGTAGACTCTTTGAGAAGTCTATACTGTGCACGTAACAGAGCACAGCACAGATACGGTCCCACATGGGGCTAAACCTCACAGTTACTACAGAGCTTTTATGTACGACAATGGCCTCATACATAACAGAGTAAATCTTTCTGTTGCAGACACATCTTTGTGTATGTGTTCATTCATTACGACAGATACACATACACAAATACAAACAGTGTTACCTCAGTGTTTGTGTGTACTCAAAGTATTTTTGTATTTACATTTACACTATGTAAATGTGTGTTGTGTGGTTTATATAATGTGTAGTTTATATTGATTTTGTGTGTCAGCATAAGGTGCAGGTGTTGTTTTGGCTTTGTCCTTTGTTATTTAATGGTTTAAATGTCATTAGTTATTTCAAGTGCAATTCAGTGTGCATAATAATTACAATTACGTGTTCAGTTTGCATTTTGTGTATGTATGTGTGAGAGCTTTGTGAGTTTGTGTGAATTTTCAGTCAGTCAGTGTTTACCGATGTACCCCCCCCCCCCAAAAAAAAAGAAAAATACAAGAGAAGCGAGAGGAACATTTTCCTTCCCTGTCGGTGCATATGCTAATCTTGTTTTTATGCAAATGTGCCAACACGATTTGTATGTCTAAGTGCCTCATTTTCCATTCTGTGTCGATATTAATATCCTCAGCCGCTCCTTTGATGGGATATTGGTTGCTGTGTTATGTTCCATTTATTATTTCTTTTTTTTTTCCCCCCCAAACACTTCTCTGATGTTTTCTGACGTGGTTCTGGGCGGGGGGGGGGGGGGGGGGGGGAACCCCAGGGGCCTCCCCAATGGGACTACACCAACCTCCAGTCGGGGGGGGAGGTGGGGGAGGATGGCAAAGGGCACGACCGTTTTTGCCC
>JBBMJY010000005.1:14001792-14028648 GCA_037833715.1 Toxotes lorentzi
GTGTGTGTGTGTGTGTGTGTGTGTGTGTGTGTGTGTGTGAGAGAGAGAGAGAGAGAGAGAGAGAGAGAGAGAGAGAGTCTGCACGAGTTAGCAAACATCAAAGAAAAGTAGCTTGGACAGAAAGCCAATGAAGTGAAAATGGACATTTTTTTTTTCTCCTCGTTTTTTTTCATGGTTAAAACTCCTAAATTAAGGTGATACAGATAATCAATTTCAAGTAACGGTCTGGCTCTTGACAAAGCAAACAAGGCGGTAATTGGTCTGGCAAATTACGTTTTTTGGAGGGAGGGGGTGGAAATATGCGCTGAAGTATAAGGCTTTCATGCCCCAAAGCGTGCAAAGTGAAGAAGTAACCCTACTTCTGTTCTATTTAGCGTCTGCTCATTTGCCATAGAATCAGTGACATTTACAACATGCAGTGGAACAATGGTGCATTATGAATACAGTATGTCCAGGTCAGTGCGTAGTCAAACGCTTCAACACCTCACTTCCAGTAATCATTCAAGCAAGAGACAGAGGGTGCATGCAAGGATTCAGTCATGAACTCCTGGCTGACTCAACACACAAACTTAAATATACTCGCACACACTCTCATACAGTGCTAAAAAAAAAAAAAAATAAATGCTGTGCTTTGACCCCAGATGAAATTGCTGGTAATGATGGTAATCCTTAGGATCAACATGAGGCATGTGTCCTATAATGAGCTATGCATTAAAAAGATTGAAATTATCAGTTGATATCTTCATACAGAATACATCACTAAATGTAAATATATTTCATAATCACATATAGTTTATCATGTTTAGAAATAATACATCCTCATTACACAGATACTGTAAAATTATTCTGGTTGGTGCTGTGAATGTGAGCTATGCTACAGTAAGTGTGTGTGTCTGCATATGTTAAACTAAAGAAGCGTGATCATGAACATTTTGTCTGCTCTTGTCTGAGCTTGCTTGCATTTGCATCAGAAACCCAGGCCAGTATAAGGGAGTCCATGTGCTTCGTTTCTGCACATCACTTTTTTTTTTCTCACTAAGATGAAAAGCTGGAGTTCATGAACTTGTTCACGATTTTGTGACCGAGTGTTACAAGACGCAGTTCTGTCACTTTGTTGTTTGATTAGCAATGAACAGTTTTTTTTTCTGCACTTGCTGCTGTAAACATCCTCTTTTCCACCTCCCTCTGTGACTGCAACCCTGATGGCAATAAACTCCCTTTTAATGTTCGCAGCTGAACTGAAGGACTTGCTGTATTATGCTAATGTAGTTGTTGTTGTTGTCAACATAGACAACATATTTGATATAATTGCCCTGTGCTGCTTTCTTTATGGCTGAAAATATCACCTGATGGCCAACATTTACCTGGACACCCATAGTTGCTGTAAAACACTCCTAATTCTATTATCTGAAGATGTTGTTGTTGTCATGTTTTTTTCCTCTTTGACATGCTTATCTGCTCCTTCACTCTGTTACTCTTGTTCCCATCTCCAACTGATATTTTCTCCCGTTAATGTGTCTTAGTCCAAAAGCTGCTTCAAGCTTGATTTTATAGGCTAATTGATTGGCTTTGCACAGTCAGACTTCACATGCACTTGTACTGAGTTTGAGAGATGGGAGATTCGATTTGGATGAATAAGTAATGTCTTACAAGCAATTCTGTAGTGTTATTGTAAAAAAAAAAAAAAAAAAGGCAAAATAACAGAACTCCGACTGAAGCGTTTTTTTTTTTAGCCTTTTTCTGCTTGTTATTGTGATATTGTGGAATCTGTTTGCCTCTGTCTCCTGAGAAGGTTTTGCAATTTGGAATGAGATACCCCCAAGAAATATGCTTGCACTTTGAGGATGCCAGTTATATTTTCTTATTACCATGATTTATTCAACTTATTATTTTGAAAATAAGTATTGCTTCATGTTTGATACCAAAATATTTAGGCTGACATACTTCAGCTCACGACATCAGCCATTAGCTGCATTAAAAATATCACCTTTCATATCAGCTTCAAAGCCAAAACTGTCTCAGTGCAGTGCACTAAATTGCAATTTCAGAGCTCAATAAATTAATCAACTAATTAATTTAATTAAAGTGGGATTGGTTATTTTTGACTACAGTTGTACTTACAAATTCCCACATGAATGTCGTCTCCAATATTATTTAAAGTTCAGAATTGGATTGCAACAGCAATTTGGAACTGTAATCCACTAACATGGTCTCTAAGCCTATCTGGTATTTGCTAAATCAGGTTGCATCGTTAAAATGCAAGAAATGTCTTAAAGAGCCAGTTAAGTCTTAAAGAATGTGTAAATCTGCTGTTAGGAAACATCTGCAGCACCATCAAGTCAAAAGCAATCAATGGTGTAACACAACTTCCTAACAGTTTTAGGGGCCAAATGATATGATGTAGCTACGCTACAGCCACATCTGGCAGTAAGCATGTGTAAATATTTATTAAAAACTAATCTCTTTGTAAGAACAACTTTATATGGTGCAGCCCCATTTAAACTTAGTGAAATGTAAATCTCTACTTAGTACACACTTTTGTAATAACTAGGCTAAGTTTGAATTTAAGAACAGCTGGTGCAAACGGCTCCAGTTCAGCAAGACCCACAAATGAGCTTACTTGAAAAAGCATTTCATTAAAGATAAAGAAAAAAAAGACACAGACGCTCATCATTGGATCATCATCAGCCCTGATGTTCTTTTTCCTCTTGCAACATATAGCTGCTTTGTACAGCAGCTTAAAAATACACAGATGCCATGTTTTGCAGAATTTAAGGATAGCTCACTATTTACCATCTCTCCATATTCCTGTACTTCTTAATACCATCGTTTTCTCCCTCTCTCTCAGCCTTCTACTCCTGCTCCTCCGAGCCTTCCTTCACAGAGTAGACTTAATTATTTATCGCCATGATTTATTTAGCTTTGCTCAACACAGGACCAGCAATCTTCATCCTGCTGTCTCTAACTTTTCTCTCTCCCACTCCCTTCCTCTCTCTATATCTCGCTTTCTATCTTTCTTCCAGCATCTCTCCAAATCTGCTACTCCCTCTTTCCTCCATCTCTTTCAACATAGCTTAATCTCCTCTGGCCTCTCACTGAACATTTCAAAATAACCTTCTCCTCCGCTTCTGTTTTTTCATTCCACATTCTTTCAAACTTTATGAAATCTTTTTCCTATTTCTTTCAAATAAGTTTATAATCTCCTATTTTTTTTTGTCATGTTCATCTGTTTTCACTTTTCAGTCAATGCTGTCATTCATCTTTTCCATCTTTGAAGTCTCTTCTTAAATATTTCTTTTACGTTCTTTTAAATCTAGTCCCAGGTCAAGACATCTCCAAATGTTTTTGACAGTTATCTTGTGCACGTGTGTGTGCGTGCGTGTGTGTGTGCACGTGTGTGCGCATATGTGTGTGTCTTCTCTTAAACGGCAAATGGGTGACATAGCTGAAACACAGGTAGACATGAAAGAACTATAGCGCTCAGTAAAGCAGCAGTCATGAAGTCACATTCATTCTGCAAAATGTTTGTGCAACTCCACTGCTCATTTATGCTACTTTGATTTATTTCAACTTCATCTGTTCCTAAAATGGGATGGGATGTGCAATGAAAGAGGTGTTTAATGCTTTAATTGGTGCATGAAATGTTTGAAGTCAACGGACTCCTTGGATCCTTTGGTTCACTGTATATAATACCTGAAAGCTCTAATCATTTCAGAGTGAAACTTTCCACATTCATTTCCTTGTCGTGACTCGAGCTGCATGACTTGAAATGCCAGTGTCCATTCCTAACCTCCATTTTCGCTCATGTAGTAACATATAACTGCAGATTCATTCTCAGCGTTTTCTTTTCAACCGGAATGTGTTCTGGAGGTTCAAAGGCCACCTCCTTTATGTTTTTTAGGGAATGTTCTCATTCTCATTTAATCTCTCATGTTTTTCTCATTCTCTAACCCTTTTGCCTGCGATGGGACGCCCCCCCCCCCCCTCCTTCCTACCCTCCCTCCCTCATTTCTCATCCCCATGTTGTGTGTGTTTGTGCATTGTGTTTGTGGGTGTTTTCAGTGCATGGGCTGTGGGAGGAGTGGTCGTCATGGAGTCTGTGCTCTGTGACCTGTGGGCGGGGCTCCAGGACGCGAACCAGGAAATGTGTGAACGGAGGCGGGGCCGTGGCTTGCGGACGGCCCGAGATTCAGACCAAACTCTGCAACATAGCAGTGTGTCCTGGTTAGTACCATCCCCATTTACATGATACACCTAGTCTCTCTCTCTTTGTCTCTCTGCCTATTCAAGCATGACTCTGCCTTCTTCTTGTTCCATAAAAGTCAGAGGAATCAAAGCCCAACCGGTAACTGCCACATCTCTTGAACTTACATGCATGTGCAGTCATATTTTGTGTTCTTCCATTATTGCTCTTGCACAGACCAAATCTCTCTCCTCTCAACGTATCACGTAAACCATAATTAAAAGAAGCTAAGTGGGTAAAAACTGTTCATGTCAGCTTTCCATTATTCTAAGTCTAGGATATTGGTCATTTCTGACAACTATGAAATCTTACATGTAGCAAAAAGCACCTCAAAAGTGTGAACACACTGGTGTATGCAAAAATGGTTGCAAACCCCCCATCGCTGGCAATGACACCCAAGTAAAATTCCAGATTTGAGCATGACCTAGAATCAGTTCAGCTAATTAAATCATTGCCTGTGACCTTTAGGACAGTCAAGACATTCGTGGTCCCCAGAGGATGAATCCTAATGACTTTGGTGATCCCTGACTTTTCTTGTAGCACCAGCTTGTAGCTTGAAACACTGAATCAGTAATAATAACTGGTGATTTCCTCTGGTCCTATTATCTAGTGAAAATTAAAACTTGTTCAGCGGTTTGGATGCACTTTGTGTTTTGTGATAACTGGCAAATGTTATGTCTGCTAACATGCCAATAAATAATACTATAAACATGTTAAATATTGTCCTGCTCAAGATCAGCACATCAATATAGTTATGAGCAAGTTAGCATTTAGCTCAGTTCACCCTCATAAAGCCTCACTAAGCCATCAGAATGGTTGTTTACTCTTAATCTTTGTTTCTCTTTGCTGTCTGATATTGTACAAAGGAGCAGCAAGCTGTTTATTTTTGCCTGGTTTCATTTGTTAATGAACTGTAACAAATGTGGCAGACAAGGCAAATAACTAATGCTGGTTTAATTTCTGTTTATCTAGTTTGATGATAAAGAGAAGCAGTGTTGGTATTCCACTTGGGCTGATTCATGAACCCTTCCAACTTGGAATATTGGGGGCTTTTCTACCGTTCTTCCCGTTCTGCTATCACGGTGTGAATACAGCGTAACCTCCATCTTTCCTGCCTGCTCTTCCTCATTGCTTTAACTTTGTCTGTGATGAAGATGGAACTGATTGATTGCTGAGCAGACCTGCAGTGGGGCTCTTCAGCTATTGTCTCCGAGATTGCCTTTTAGGCCTGTACCTTGTCAAGAGCAGCAATAAGTCGGCGGTGCAGCCCCATCTAATTCTTGTGTCGAGAATAAGGCAGGACTTTCTTCCAATCTGGCTCCGACTGTCCAGCTGAAACATCTTCATCAGGCTGCCATTGGAGTAGAATAAGAATGAACAGTGATTGAAGACTCAGTGGGGCAGACTCTGAGGGGCAGGTTTGACCAACAATGACTGTAGCTTAACAAAGAGCAACTTTCTAGATAGAAACTTCATATTGTCTCCTAGAATGTAAATACTAAGATGTACTCGCTCTGGCACAAAGGAAACGCCTTTGGTATTGTAAAACTTAAAGTATACTTTGGGCATTTGCACTGACTGTGCAATTTTAATTTAGTATTACAAGTCTGCCTTTAGGAAACCACTTACTTTGAAAGCACTGACATTAGAAAGGAATATTCATTTCAGTGATTTAATTTGTCTGGTGCTTTCTCTGTTAGCAAAATATGAATGGTTTCTGCACCACGTTGGAATAATGGCATTAATGGACACACAGACACTAAAACACAAGACAGTTTGCAGCAACACTGGTGGCTGCTTTCTGAATAATAACCTTTTTTTTCCTGAATTGATTTCAATCAGAGTGTGTGTGCTTGTGTATGTGATCATTCACAGCCTGAGTAATTATCACAGGGTAAGGGCTTTTTATTTATTATAAGGCAAACAAAATCCTGTATCATTTTCTCCTGGTCTGTGGATGCACACCGCCTTTATGACACACACCATGCTGCTGGTGTGTGTCTGGACTAGAGCCCTTTTGAGTCCTCCCTCTCCCTACTGGCTATTTTGTTTTTATGTCTTTCAATGCAGGGGTTTTATAAGGTTAATATTTAAATAAAACAAAACTGTCCCCATTGCCAGACAAAGATTCTCCAAAGTTATGTCTCAAAAAAGGAGGAATAGGGAGACGTCGTAATCTAAAGTATGGCCTCCGGGATGTTTTGCCATGCTGTTTTGGGAACAGTCATGGAAAAAGAGGGTTTGGGAAAGAAAGGGTAGGCTCTTCCTTCAAGGGCCTTAAGGAAATCCGTGCATGTGTGTTTTCATACAGTTTGTGTGTGTGTGTGTGTGTGTGTGTGTGTGTGTGTGTGTGTGTGTGTGTGTGTGTGTGTGTGTGTGTGTGTGTGAATCTATCACAACAGACTCAGCATGCTTTTGGGAGTTCAAAGGCAATGGTCCTTTGAAATGATGAATACCAGCATAGGCCCTTTGCCAGCAACATCCATGCATAGAGAATAGAGCTTTGATGGATCTCATCTATATGTGTGTGTGTCAGTGTGCTTGTGTGTGCTGCAGTGCATGCTTGGGAAAGTGCCTCAAAGATTTGATATCATTGCAGATGTTCTGTTGACTGTATACTATGCCATGCAACATAATCTATATAATCTATACTACAATATGCTCGACCACTGTAATTTACATTTACTTAAACTGTTCTTAACTTACCATCTCTCATGTAGACACATGCTAAACTAACATATCAAAAACAAAATGCATGCACATGTGAGCAGAGCTGCAAATGTTAACATGACAGCTGTAGCGTCACGTAAAGACAATCAACAGGCTAAGAGTAAAATCAGCAGAAATGTCATACATGAATAATTAATTTGATCGCATCAGACCTTTTAGAGCCAACGTCAAGAACTAAAAAGGTGCTCATGTGTAGGCAGAGAGCTGGCTGGAAATTGCCTTTAACTTCCCTTACACCTACTTTTTTTTTTTATCTCACAATATAAATAGTCAGTTCATAGCCAAGCATTTGCAGGGACTGGTGGCGATGTCTGAATTCCAGGCATATTGATATTTTGTGGCTTTGGCAATATAACGGTTCCACAGAGCTGCCATGCTATGCTCCTACTTTATTACAATCAATGTAAATATGCTTTTTTATGCCTTTTCTGGCCCAGCTGGAAACTGTCTTTCCATAAACGTACTATAGCTTTCCTTGCGTAGAAGCAATATTGTTCCTGATTGAAACCAATTTTGGTTCTATTTTGGGCTTACAGATTTTGCCGTAAAGGCATTTTCTTTTCTACACAAACACCTTTTATGTATTCATGACATTTTTGTGTGTGACTGTGCGTGCCCAGTGTTGTCACAATGATAGAGGAAGATAAAGATTAAAAAAAAAGGTCTGTTTCTGGTTTGCTTGTCATTTAAATGCATTTTTTGGTTTAGGGCTTTAATTACACGGGATCGGGCCTGGGAAATGTCACGTTCACATTTAAATTCTGGTTGTCATCTCCAACACAGTGTTAGCCCCAGATAGCTGGAACACTTTACGAGTTGCACACAGCGTGATTGACCACATTACCAAGGAGAGCTGGCAATGCTTTCCCTTTTGGGAGAACCAGACAAATACATTTGCAGTACTCTACTTCACTTTCTTTGCTCCTTAAAGCCCCTTTGTGTAGAATGTATGCCTCAATATATCATTTTGAGCCGAAACAAGGACAGTTATCACTTTGAATTGCTCTTCTTCTTAATATAGAAACATACAGGCTACTGTACACTCCTACAGCATAAACACTATAGCTAGGTGTCGGGCATCAAGTATTCATCTGTTGTAGTCTGAAGACAGCTTTTCTGTCAGTTACATTTTATGGTAATCTGTTAAATTGTTTTGTTAGCATTAACCAAACTTTATTTACTAATTATTCTACACATTGTTTATGCATGTGTGGAATAATCAAATGTAACTTGGGCTTGTAACTAGAAAGACAAACACATTTCTTTTCAGCATATTCTATGAGAGCTAATCAAAATTTAAATTTTTAATACATTTGGAGACAAATGTATTCTCATCAAATCATTAAAATTTGTTCTGTCGTAAAATATGACAAGCAAAAACAATTCGAAGCATAGCTCAAGTCCACATCAGTAATCCAACTGGAGGCAAAACATGAATTGTTTTTTTTTGGGGGGTTTTTTTTTTCCAACTTAACTGACAGTTCTGCCAAAAGAGCGAGGCATTTGATTGTTCCTCATTTTAAAGGATTACCTCCAGCAATATGTGTTTGTGTCACAGTAGCAGAGAAAGTGCAAACAATTTATTTGAGGATAACAATCAACTATTCAGTGCAGGTTTGATTAATGTGTAAATCAAACCACGACTGGCATGACAGTGTTACAATAAAAACCACTGTTACAAAATGGCTTTTTTCATGTTTACAGCTGCTCGTCATATTCAAGTGGGGTAATTATATTGTTGGACAGGAGCAACACAGATGCATTATCAAGGTTGTGTTGACCGTTCAGCACAGAAGTATGCTTTTGCTGGCATATTGTCAAAGATGTCAAAGGACAGAATTAGTGTGAATGTTTTTTTTCAAGATTTTGGCTTTTTTTGGGGGGGGGAAAAAATTTGGTAAAAAAACAAAAGAAAAAACTAACAGTTGCAACAATATGATATTGAGTCCCTATATTAAGCCGTATTCTGAAGTCAGTAACTGAGCTGTGGCCAATTACTGGAACAAAAACTTCAGTCGAGTTTTTGTTACAGAGATTTCTAATCAAAAATATCTATCAGGAACAGTGAAATATTTTATTTGTCACAGACCTTCACCTTCAGTCAAGCATTTCCACTAGAACATTGTGTTCTTTTCTGTGGCACAGGTCCTCAAAATTGTCAAAACTATTACTAACTTTGAAGTTAATAACATACCAGAAAGATTTGACTGCGCAGATTATGAATGATTCATCCATAATCTGATTATCATAATTTTTATTTATATTTTGGGGGATTTTGGATATTTTATTTGACAACTCAATTACTCCAAGAACACTCCCTTATTAAAGGACACAGTGGGGGCTTTGATTACACCGGTGCATGTCATCAGGCTTTCGTTAAGCTGTTTGGTATTCATGCGTCGTCTGACAGTGCAATGCTGCATTATATTGAAAATATTGTTTGTTTGTTTTTCTATTTTTGCACAAACACCAGTCAAGAGTTGAAATGGTGCCTTTCTAATAACACTGTGAATGAAAATCCAACTGACTGTACCCTGTATGAACTCTTTTAAAACAAGCATGAAAGGAGTTGTAATCAGCTGTTTCATAACAGATTGAAATATTTAAATAAAGTCCATAGAACCATGAAGTGTGTTATGTTCGTTTGCTATTTAGGGAAAACCAAATAGCCTCTGTAATTTATTTGTTCCGTCTTAACTCATTCTGTATTCTGTTTTCTTGTATCCTACTCACTCTCTCTGCCCTGTCTCTTTTCTTCCTCTGCACCTTTCTTTTCCCTTACATCCTCTGTCCTTTTTTTTTTTTTTTTTTCAAAAATCTGGATCAATTTATCCTGATTTCCCTGTGTCTCTTTAAATCTTGCTCATTCCAACTTCATCCATTCCCCTGTCTCTCTTTATCTACGTCCATCTCTTTCCAGTGGAGGGCCAGTGGTTGGAGTGGGGGCCGTGGTCGAGATGCAGTGTGACTTGTAACACGGGAACCCAGCAGAGACAGAGGCGCTGCAGTGCATCGGTGCACGGCTGGGCCGAATGTAAGGGCCCCCATCAGGAGAGCAGAGAATGCACCAACCCTTCATGCAGCGGTAAGGCACACAAATTAATGCTTAGTATTCACACTCACATGCTCTCAAATGCCATTATGCAAACATGGAACATGTATTATCTAAAGGCATCTGCATGGTCTTTTCTGATTTGCCTTTCACATACTTGCAATTTATGGGTTGGGACCCAGTTTGGCTTGCGAGTGTGTTCGTCCAGGGTCCTGGAGGACAAAAGCACTACTGTGTTTTAATGAACCTTGGTACTAGAACAGGCTCATATTGCCTTAATTTGCATTCCACTCTAAAAAATAGAAAAAGTATAAAAGCCGCTGCCTTAGAATTATAATTTAAATTTGCTGTCCATCAACAACCCCCATATTCTTTCACCTTACGTGCCCGTCTTGGTCCATTCCACTCTTCCTTCCTTTTCCCTGATCTTCACTGGTGGTGCTTTGCTGCTGTTCTAGGTGGAGGTAACTGGGGCAGCTGGAACCACTGGAGTCTCTGCAGCAAGACGTGTGACTCGGGTTGGCAGCGTCGCTTCAGGATGTGCGAGGGCACTGGTGTACAGGGTTACCCCTGCGATGGCTCGGGAGAGGAGGTCCGGTCCTGCAATGAGAAGAAGTGCCCTGGTTAGTGAGGAAGAACCTACACTATATATTCTTATTCATGTCTGAAAAGTCCTTTTAGAAAAGGAGTGTTTGTAAACTTCTGTGTGTGCCCAATCTGCACATGAATAGTATTTGTGAGGCAGAATGGAAGTGATTCATACCACAGCCATAGGCTTCTATCGCAATTTTAGAACCGCAGTCTTCTCATATTTGTCTGTCTTTTGTCTATCTCCCTGTCAATTCACATAACCGTCCATTTTTACCTCTTCATTGATTTTTGCATGTTCCTTTTATCCTCTCTGTTTACCTGTGAGTTACTCCATTTGTCCTTATACAGTTTTTATGGAAAAGGTCGAGCACCACAGGGAAAATCACTTTTTTTTTTTTTTTTTAAGTGAAAAGAAGTAAATCCAACCCCTGACAACAAGCAGACGCTAAAATGAGTCTTTCTTCAAATGTTAATGCACCATTACTCTGTGAAAAAGATGGAAAACAAACAATTGCCTGTACAGAAGTTTTGACACCCTGCTTCTTGTTAAACACACTGAATTAAGCTAATTGATGCCTACAAAGTAGGACAAGCTATAAAAAGTCAAGAAAATGTTGGAAAACCAAGAATACTTACAGATAAAACTGCACGTCTGCTGGGTAGAAAGGCAAAGCAAACCCAAATGGGGCTGACAAAAGTCAGCGTCTTTTTTGGAAACAAGTGCTGTGATGAAGTTGAAATTGAGCTCTTTGGCCACTGTCACCAAAGGTGTGTTGGGAGTAAACAATGAGCAGCATTTGATGAAAAGAACAACTTGCCAACTGTTAAACATGTGGGTGGAAATGTCCTGCTTTGCACAGATAGAGGGAAAAATGGATTCCTCTAAATATCAGCAAAGCTAGGATGCAAATGTCATGAAGTCAGTCCAAAACGTGAAACTGAAACAAAGCGATTTTTGCACATGCCACAAATTCTCTTTAATTTTTCTCTATTTTTCAATGTCTCTCTGCTGCAGGGGTTGTATTCACTCTTCACTTCAAAAAAGAACAAAACATGGGTGCCCAAACGTTTACTTTTTACTTTCAATCTATCTCTCCTCTTTAATATTGCTTTTATTGCATTAATCTAGTTTGTTTTCTCTTGCTTGCTTTGTTTCTCGCTATGTTAATGTTCAATGATGATTTCAGCCACTTGTTGCGATTTGTCAGTGTCAGCCACTGCAGGAAACGGTGTGATTTAATAAGCATGCCTCTTGACTGAAGCTGAGTGTGCATGTGGATATACAAGTGTACTTTCTTTACAAGCCTCAATGCTACATGTATACGTGCTTGCATTGTGCTCTGACCACGAATGATAAATGTTTGAGTGCAGCCTCCGCCGTGACCCCTTTGTTCTGAGTGGCTCTCAAGCCTCTTTTACACAAGACGAGGATCTTGTCTGTTGGCATTGCATCTGTGTGTGTGTCTCTCTCTCTCTCTCTCTTTGCTCTCCGTCCCTCTTCATCTCTCTGCTTTGCCTCTGCCAACACTCGTCTGCCCCCTCGGAATATCTTCAGAGCGCTCTCCCCCCGTTTTTTCATCAGGGTTATGAAAGAGAGGGAGGGGGGGGGAACAGATGAATAAAGAGAGGGGGTAAGATGAAGAGGGAATGAGATACTGTACTGAGGCAGTGACACTGACAGAGAGCACTGAGCAATGTACAAGGGAATAAGATTGGGAGCTGCTGCAGGAGAACATTGATTTGAATCTTGTTTTTGTGGTTTTCTGTCGTCCTGTTTTTTGTTTTTTTTTTCTTTCCTTTTCTCTGGCTACGTGTGTGTCTGTGGGAGTGTGTGCGTGGTGGTTTTTCTTTTTCTGTGAGCCTGCTCCACTGTGCTTCATTTCACTTTTCCTATGTAAAATTCTCCCCTTCTCCTACAGCTCCTCATGAGATTTGTAAAGACGAGCACATTCTCTCTATGTCGTGGAAGAGAGCCTCAGCTGGAGAAACTGTCTACAACAAGTGTCCAACTAACGCCACTGGTCAGTCACATGATGGGCCTTAAGCTAAAATTGTTATCTGTTGGCCGTTAGCATGCTTTAATCATGGGCAGTGTGACTTTGTGGTTGTCCTTGGCCAGTAATTTTTTTTATTTTTCTAATGAATGATTACATTGTTACACAACACAACAGTGATCCAAACTATAGATAAGATACAAGATACCAACCAGTCATAAGCAGGAAGTAGCTCATCAAAATGGCCTGGCTTTAGCAGCATTCTTATTATTATGAATATTCCTCTTTTAGCTTTGATATAATGTAACCAGCATCTTCTCTTAATTAGTATAGCAGACATGTCTTGTTTGAATGCAGTCAAACCTTATTTGTGTAGTACTTATCACTGTAATGTTAATCAGAACTGCAGTTTCTCAAACAGCGGGCTGACAGACATTTTCTTTTAACTTCCAAAAGCAGGAAAAAAAAACGGACAAACCTTGATTTCTTTAGACACTTTCTTCTTCATGATTTAAGCCAAGAGCACTGTGGTTCAGAATGACTGTAATACTGTATAAATGTGTGTTTCTACATCTTTCAAACTATGGCGCTGGCTCAGACATCAAAACATGTCTGTCTGAATCAGATAGCCTGCCAGTAAACCATTATAGCTTCAAGAATATTGCATTTGAGCTAAGTCAGTGTATCAAATTTAATTAACCGATGGGCTTTACAGTTTATTTATGTCAGTGTATTACTCAGAAAAAGGCAGAACCAGAGTTTAGCCTGTGCATATTTATTTGGTTAGGGAAAAGGTTTTGTCTTAGTAAAGTACTTTGGCAGTGGTTTGGCAGTAGTTTATCTCCAGCCTCCCAGACTAAAACAGCCATCAGGTGTTTGCTGCTAAACTCTGCAGACTTTAGCAGCAAACACAAACACAAATTAAATATTTGGTGGTTGTAAGAATCCTAAATACTATTTTTCTCCAAAAAATGAACAAACTTGACCTTTGTTTAAATTGTTTCATAAGTGGAATTGTGAGACATTTGCAATGGTTTTGCTTCATCTATTAAAATTCACTGAGCAGACGCCCTGTGTTCTACCCTGACTTTTTGATCAATGGAAAACACCTCTTGGTTTCAGAATTCAAACAAGACATTTATGTGTTTTTGTGGCAGTAGCGTATTTAGGAACTATGAACATCTTTCTCTGTAGATCCTGATCCATGTTTCTGCAACATGTAAACAGTCTGCAGTACAGACACTAGTAATACTGTTGGTGATGAGTCTCTGGGCAGATTTCATTTCTGAATTTGCTGAATTCCATATAATGTGTTTGTGTCACTCTCATTTCTTCTAGGATCTGCTAGTCGTCGTTGCATGCTGGACAATAATGGAGTTGCTTTCTGGGGTCCTCCGAGCTTCGCCAGATGCGTCTCACTTGAATATAGATATTTACATTTATCTGTAAGTTTCCTTTTAACAAATAAGTACTCCCAAACTCAGAAACTCTTTCTACAAAGTACATATTTCCATCACCTTCAGCAAGAAGAAGAAGAAAAAAAAAAGCATTTATTCCTCTGGATTACATCATTTGAGCCAGTTAGTTGCAGCACCATTTCTAAGTCACCTTCATCAAACTTGTCTGTCTCATTAGTGAGTTTATGTGAATGTGAAGGCGATACCTGTTATAAAAAGTTATTCTCTTCCTCAAGTTTCCCTTTTTACCCCCATCATTTACCTCTGTTCAACTTTCTTTTTTAAAAAAAAAGTTTACTCAAAATAGGAGTTTCTTTACTCAAGGCTTGTCGGTATCTCTAATTAGCTTTTCCAGAGCTTTGCACGCACACTTATCAATTAATGAACATAGCTAATGAATGTGTTCATCAGCCAGTCTGTTTTCCTGCTCTGTGAACTTCAACCTTTTCCATCTCCTCGATGATGGCGGAAGGAGATGGGGGTCAGGGATTGTGCATGACAGAGCTGATTGCTCTGTTAGCTTCTGTTCCAACCTTTCATTAACACTAGGAGTCAATAATTAATTTTCTGTGACTGCTGTTATCTTCTATTCTTCCAGACCCCCCCCCTCCCCCACCCTCCTTTTTTTTCCACATACCCACACAGTCTTGCTTTCTATATCTCTTTCTCTGAAGTGATGAGAAACCAATTTCTGCCTGAGAGTGCTGCTAGGCCCCTTTTTGCTTGTCTATTTTAAGCGCAAGTGCAAAAAAAAAAAAAAAATCCAACCATGTACGTATATACCTCTGTCTTGAAACATCCCTCCGCTCACATTCAAAACATTTTTATGATTACCTTGGAAAAAAACATGATCTTTGGTGTGTTTGGTCTTGCTGTTTCTGACATTTTTACCGGCTGCATTTTGAATAAGAACAAGTGTTTTACAGTAAGTGCCGATGGGCATGCATTTAATAATTTTGACTGTACCCTGCGGTACTGAAACCCCCAGCTTTTCTGAATTTCTGTCTTTCTCAACTCATTGCAGTTACGAGAGCATCTCGCGAAGGGTCAGAGGACCCTGGCTGGGGAGGGCATGTCTCAGATCGTAAGGAGTCTCCTGGAGCTCTTGCAGAGGAGGAGCTACTACAGTGGCGACCTTCTCTTTTCCACGGAGATCCTGCGAAATGTGACGGACACCTTCAAAAGAGCAACCTACATCCCAGCTCCCGACGACGTGCAGGTAGATGGAGCCACTAAGTCTTCTCTTGGAGCCCTCTCACGTCATAAATCGTACAAATAATAGAGTCGTAAGCACTGTGTCACATACAGATCTACCTCCAAATTTAGTCAAGGTAGAAGCTCCACTCTCTGTCGTAGGCGGAGTGCATAACAATGAACTACAGCTTCACAGTTTCTATGGCCTCAGAGGGGACACTTTTAGCAGTGTTTTTCTCTGCAAAAATACTCTGGTCTCAGTCAGTTGCATGACAGACATCACTTTATGTTTTACAATATGTCTACAATATGTACAGAAGAATACGGTTCTAGACTATACAGAGAATAAGCTGCAGAATTGTTACTAGTGGCTGGTAGGTTCAGGGTAGATATATAATAACGGACATGTTCTGCTGCATTAACAACTACTTCATCTTGTGTCTAGAAATTCTTCCAGATTGTCAGTCACATGTTGGACATGGAAAACTTAGAGAAATGGGAGGATGCTCATCAGGTAAAGTCCTAAAAACACACCTGTTTCCTAAACACAGTGGCTACTTTTTAATCATACTAGCTATGTGTATGTGTCTTTGCGCATTGGTGTGATTTTGTGTGTGACCCAGCGTGATGCCCTTGAGTTGAGGTGTGTTTACTGGCCATCTGGACACAATAAACAGACAACCAAATATATTATATCCCACGTGGTTACAATTTACCACCCCGGAACACAATCATGGTCTCCATAATGAAATGAATAAAAATGTTGCAATGGGTGAGACATGTCTCATAGAAAGTTGGCCATGGATTATAATTACAATGGCATCATGATCGATGCTCATCTCTGTCTTTCATCCCTCCATCCACAGGTCGCTCCCGGTGCCGCTTTGCTGATGAGGATATTAGAGGATTTCATTCACCTCATCGGAGAAGCCCAGAAGCCTTTTCAGAGTTTTCTAATGGTTACAAACAACCTCAGTAAGTGCCACGTGACAAGGAATGACAGAGACAAGATTATTTCACACCAACTTCCATGTTACAAGATATTTATGTTTAGATGTTTATAACATAGATATTTTATAGAATTAAGGTCAGAATTTGGGTGTGAAGTTGAACTAAGCCAAGATCTTATTTGTCACAACCACAGTGATGTAGCCAGTGTGACTTTTCAGGCCAAAAACATGTTTTTTAAGACATCTTTCCTCATATTTGAATTTTAACACTAAATGTGAGGCATTGACTTTTTAAGATGGGCTTTTTTGCACTGTTGCTTTCATTATTTTTAGCTCACCTCATCTATCCTAACCTTAACCACGATTCTTTGTTTCAGCCCCGGTTGTGTGCTACAGTGAGTTTCAAGTGATTTTGGTATCTCGTTTGTCCAGTGATAACCATCCAACGAGAGCCGGTGTCAGCTGTTTCCAGTGACATTAACTTCCCCATGAAGGGCCGCAGAGGGATGAAGGACTGGGCCAGAACAGCAGAGGACAAGCTCTACATCCCTAAAGAGGTCTTCACGGTCCCTACAGAAGGTAGGAGAACTAAGACAGACATCCACTGCCCAGGGTTTGTCTATAGCTGTTGGTACTAATCTGTACTACTCACTGTGTTGGGTGGTCAGGTCCAACCTATGTACATACAGTAAGCACCAGATTGTCTTTTTCAAGGTTTTTTTTTTTTTTTTTTAAATTATCAACTAGATCTGCAAGCAGGTATACTGGGGTCGACTAGGAGTTTTACTTGTTAAAATTCACTCGCAGTCTCAAATCTTAGATGTAGGAGAAAATGTTATCACCCCACTCAACACTCTTTAGCCAAGGTTAGAAGAGTTATCCCAAGAAGAGTTATCCCAGTGTGAATTCACACACTTAGAGATGTGTCTCATAGAAGCAAATGGAAGGCTTCTCAAGGACATGGAAGGGTAATGCTGAGAAGGATTTGGATTGTAAAGAGGCACTGGAGGGCTTCTCAAGAAGATGCAGGTCTTTCATCTGTGACAAAGTCTGCTGCATCCCCTTGAGAGCATCAAGTCCTTATACAATTTTGAAAGACGACTTTTGGTTTTGCTGTGAATTTTTTTTTTTTTCCATGTGGTTTCAAGTAAAGCCAAGCAGAAAGCAAAGTGATCCACCAAATACAACACAAAGACATAATGGAGATAAAGACAAAGTAGGTATCAGGAAGCACCGGAGTTAAAGTTGTGGAGAGGAAACAAAGGGACTTAAAAGAGTCAGGGAGAAGTGGTTTACTGTGGAAAAGGGAATTACTGCAGCAGATGTGATCCACTACCAGTGAAGGCAAAGGTCACATCCCACAGGAAATTACACTGGCAGACTTCCTGTCTGGCACCATACCCTTCCCAAATTAAAGTTCAGAGAGGCTGGAGGCCGAGAGAGCAGAGCCGTCTCTGACCTCTGACCTCGCACTGATGACACTGAATCTCTTTGACTGGCGTTCAAGATATGCTGTACGCTAACCTCGGGGCACCTCACCTCAACTCACTCTCTCTGTCTCTTTATTATGCACAGTGTATTATGCTTATTCTACCATCTAACCCTCCGCCTGGCTTTTATGTAACAGGACATGTTTATGAGTTGCCTGTGAGTTGCTTTGTTCAAGTTGTTTTCCCACATTTTATGGAACAGCAAATTCAGACATCTCAAAGGATGAATTTTAGCATGCAAGAGGAGACAAAAGGTTGTTAGCTAGAGCTTGTTTAATGCTACTGCAATTGGATGTTTTCTTCTTTCTTATTCTCAATTCAAGATGGTTCTCTTTTTTATTTTACTGCTTTCATACCTTTTTCCCCTCCATCTCCATTTTTTTTCCCATTATCCTTAATGGTTCGTGGTGGTCTCACAGTGCATGCTGTGCAATAAAAGTGACCGACTGCATTACACTTACACTGCCGTTTTCTCATATGACTTTCAGGACATGCCACTGCCACTTTAGCATATACTATTTGGTAAACTGTTTCATTCAAACTGCGTATTGCTTTATGAGTTAGGAAATTATTAGTACTCTTTGCCCCTGTGGGAACTCTGCCTCTTCCCATCGGCAGTTCGTGAGTTGAGGTCTGAGTCTGATTGCTATCAGTTTGTTTGGTTCATTTACCCTGTAATGAAAGCCTATCTCAGATGGACAGCTTAAACATGCTCATAAAGGCCCATTGGCACCTTTGTGTGTGCATGTGCACGCACAGGCGCACATACGCGCAGCCAATTGATAGGTTCATGAATCGCTTCACTGGGCAGATGCTGGGACTGTTCTTCACCGATTTTCGAGGTGACAAACTCCCTCTGCCGTCTTCCCTCACAAACACACATACAGACAGCGCACTCTATCTCACAGCCACACACAGACACACACACACCTAGATCCAAACATGCAAGCCAGCACTGACTTCATATTTCAAATACACCATTGCTTGTACATGCACACGGTTATGCACCGTTAACTTTGGAGTATTACTCCAGTAAGAACACAACCTAGAAGAGCTCTGTTTTATAATATGTCAAAGACTGACTTCCTTATTTGCAGTTTAGCTGTTGTTGTGTTAAGGCTCAAATTATCACCAGTTAGCAGGAAATTTAACTCTGTGGTTTGATAACTGAAACAAAATATGTCTATAATAGGAATAGTTTGACATTTTAAGAGATAGTACACTTGTTGGCTGTCTTGATGAGGGTGAAATGAGAAGATTGATACCACTCTCATGTCTGTGTGTTAAATACAGAGCTGCTAGCCTAACAGTTAGCCTGGAAGATACACCAGCAGATTTAACAATTTAATAGTTTAATCTGTGCACAAACAAATGTGAGAATGACAGTTTTGCATTTGGCAACCTTATAGTGACAACAATAGCAAATGCTATTCTACTTTTCCTCATAAAAAGTTATGAGAAAAAGCAGAAGCTCGGGGGGAAGGGAAAGAATAACTCACATGGAAATGTTCGGATGGAACATTTGCTCTTTGATTAAAACCATAAATTATGACTTAGCATCATCTCCAAGCATCTTTTTCTGACAAATGACATATGAAAGTTCACAGCTGCTGACTGGGGTGGGTTTCCATTTTGCTGGATTACAGCTGACCACCAATCACCTCGATGTTCAGCAAGGAAAGACATATGAAAAGTTATAAAATTGTGACTGTGTGTTTTTGCGGTATTAATCATCCACGAGCGTGGGAGTGCCGCCCCCTCGCACACTGATTTACCGTTTACCTACAATACACCGACTTTCTCATTTGCATGCCTTTGCAGACACTGTCCAATTAGGATCCATCACACTCTCGCAGGCTTTTTCATGCCGACTTTGATCTGTTTTTTGGAGGTTTTTTTGCCTCGTCACAATCTCACAATTGCTTTTTTTCCCCCCACTGTCAAGATCTTTTTGTCTCCTCCTCTTTTCGCCTCGTCTGTCTTGCATAGCTATCTCTCTTCCTGAGCATTACCTCTTAGGCAGCAGCACAGACAGATTTTGGATGAGTCACCCAGCATGTCTGATACCATCAACCCCCTCTGTCTCTTCCTCACCCACCCTTTCTGCCAATGCTCCTCCGTCGCTTCTCTCAGCCTAAAAGGGCAAAGGAGGGAGTGGCATCTCTCAACATGAACTCTCTCCCTCTTACTTTTCCTCTCTGCTTCCTTCCGCCTCCCTCACTTGAGACAAAGTGACATTTACGGAGGGACACTATGTCTCCTCGGGAGCCCCTGCTCTTTTTGTCAAAAGAACACTGAAGGGAGTGATGGAAGGCAAGCGGTTGTAAAAGAAGGGGTGTTGAAAAGGGTGGAAAAGTTGAAAAGTGGGCTGGAGAACGGCAACAACAACAGAGGGAAATGACAGGGCCGAGCACTGAGAAGGAGGAAAGATAGACGGGGGATTTGAAACAAGGGGAAAGAGTGATAGAGTGAAGGACATTGTCTAAGGGGGGCTGGAACACTTTGACTTCACTTTGACTTTATTTTCCTAAAGTTAATTGCCCTTTTGAGTAATGGACCTGGATTTAGAAATGAAGCTTCTGTATTACTTGTAGCTGAACAATGGGTGAGCTACTAGCTGCTAAAAGGCAAATTTATGACTGAAACTGACACAAATAGCATCTCCACCCACGCAAAGCGTAACATCAGGATCTTTCACCTAAATTAGTGGTTTTCAGCTCAGAAGCATAATTAGTTTGAGGATGGAATATGTAGCTGTCATACGCTTGAGGAATGCGCGGCAATGTACTAACTTTTTTTATTTTGATGTAGCCAACAGAGCATTTGTCAGCAACAGCATAAGTGTAAGTGTAAATGGAGCTGGAATTGCACATTGATGAGACAGGTGAAATCTCTGCCTGTTTGCTAAAACACCAATAGATGTTTTAAGTGTTTATTTGTATGAATTTATCTGGTTGTCAGTGCAGGTTAGCTCAAATTTTGATCAGTCACGAATACCGTCACTCCAGTCTATAATTTTAAAAAGCAGATTAGCAGGCTCAATATCATCTAGAGAAATTTGGGTTTTTAAATTTGTGCCAAGCTGTCCATTTCCTAGATCCCTTTATCTTTCTCCGTCTTTCCCGCTCCAATATACAACTTAAATTTTCTATATTTTTGGTTAATGTTTCAAATATGAACCGTACTGTACAGTGTGTAATTCTTCAATGAATTATCCCTGCAGAGGAATCAACAAAACCCCCTCACTGTCTTTGAGGTAAAAGGTTTCAGGTGACTTTGTACTTCACATGTAAAGCTGCACTTTTTATAAATGCATGGATGAAGGGACAGATGGACGTTTATTAAACCATGTTATCCCTCGGGGCTGATCGACTGTGAAATTGTCTGTGTTTTAGAGACAGAGACGGACTCGGAGTCTACAGTGTACTATGTCATTGGGGCCATCTTGTACCGGACGTTGGGCGTCATCTTACCGCTGCCAAAGTGAGTACTTTCACTTGTCATCTAGTGTCTAATAATTCTCAATTTATAAAGCCTTACAACCTGTCTCACCTTCTTCTCCGTTCCCTGTCCTTTCTTTTACCTTTCTGCATCTCTTTTATCAATATCAGTACTTTCTGTGACAACTTTTCATCTCCCATGCAGAGCTTATTTTGTTGGGGTTTTTTTTAAGTCTCCATTCTCACTACCTTTCTATTTCTGTGCCCTTTCTTCTGTTGCTTCTTCCCTCTATCTAATTCCAACCTCCAATTCTCCATCTGTCTTCTCTCTTATAATGTCTCTATTGCTTCTCTCCTCTCCTGGTGTCTGCTTAGTTATCAGACAAAAGTCTTGTATCTCCAAAAGAAAAAAAAAAAGTACATTTCCCTAGATGTTTCTCCCTTTCTTTTGCATTGTCAATGTATTTTTGGAAGTGTACGGTGGACCTTGAATGGGTGCGGGTTTAATGGGTCCTGAAACTTGCATAGAACTTGTGAAAATAGACGAAATCAGGAGGTTGTCAAAAGGCCATTGTGATATGGTGTTTGTGCTGGCCCTGGGCCCTTTTATTCAGGTCAGTGCTCTTGGTTGTGGATGAGCTGGATCTGTTAAAACCCTTTTCTCCCTCTAGCTCTGCTGAATGCTAATAGGTCCAGTGTTCTGGTTTAGCTTAGGCACTCTCTTTGGCTCTCTCCTTCTCTCATCAGCTTTTTATTTATAGGTTGGTTTATTTATTTATTTATTTATTCATTTATTTCTGAAGACGCACTCAAAAACCCTCAAAAGCAAGGGAGAGAATTGGGTGTGTTTGTTCCTGACTGTGTGTGTGCGTGTGTGTGTGTATGGGTATATTTTTAGGATGCTTTTTGGTTTGTTTGTTTTTTTGTTTTTGTAATTGTTCAAAATCAGACAGACAATTTAAGCCAAGGTTAAATGTGCAGTACAGTTCTCTAAAATTACCACTCTTTCATGTGTGTTTGTGTCTTCGTAGTCCACCAGCGGTGATCAACTCCAAGATCCTGACAGTGACAGTACGACCGGAACCGCAACCCAGCGAGCCCATGGTGGTGGTGGAGCTGTCGCCGCTTATGAATGTAAATGAATTTTTTCTCCCTTCTTCTGTAAGAACCATACTGTTTTCATTTGATTTTTATGCTATACAAAACAACTGCCCAGTACAGCTAGGTATCTGCTATTGATCACAAGGCTCTGAGATCTAGATCATTTCAAGAGGAAGGGAATGCAGAATATTACTCTCTCATTTTCATTCATCTAAACTTTCTGAACCACTGTAGAGATTCATTCAAAGTACCTTTGAAACACCAGGGGAAAAAAAAAAATCACTTCTCTTATTAATATTAAAGTGTAACATGCAACAAAGATGTAAATTATTCCATATGAAGCACTTTCCAATGCAAGGCTTTGCAATTTTTAGTAAACACTTGTATACTGAAGCTGCTTTGGCCAAAAAAAATAATTTTGTTTAAGGCTTTAGAGGATTCTTTTTCTCCCAGCTGACCCATGTTTCCTGAGTTTAGATGAAAGAGGAAGTGCTGCATGCTATAAAGCCCCATAGCGCCTGATGAGTTGCCTGAATAAATGCAGACCTTTTTGACTTCCTTATATTGCAGCGTCTCCTGGTGCCTATTCAGTTTATATTACAGTAGAGTGTGTTATTATAAACGACTTGTGGGGTGTCTTCAGTGGAAAGGACTAAGTGCAAGTTTAATGAGAGGCACTCTTCACGACCTCAATAAGATGCGGGTTTTGTCAGGCCTTCTTGTGCATAAAGGTGGCCACAGTTTTGAAAATAATGTTGAATATTTAATGGCTCTCTCTAGACAGCACAAGCAAACACAAACACATATACTAAAATCTTTGGATGAAATCAGTCTCTTGCTGTGTCAGCCAGGACCCGAGGGTCAAAATTATTGCACCGTGTTTCATTTTCCACCCCCACCACTCCATCTCCCTGCCTTAAACCACTGATTTGTTATATAATTATGACATTTCTTTTATATGCCTCTATCTTTTATCCTCCTATTATTCTGCTTTTGAACATTTTTGGCTAAGCAGAAATACTGCAGGTTGCACGTCCGCTGTCTAGAGGATGATTTCTTAATGCTGACCCTAGCATGCTGCTCTGTACTGCTAACCGGAGGCTCCTGCTGAGAAAAGGCATTTCTCTGGCACACAGTGCAGCACAGGACTAGGACAGCGTGTGGAGGACAGATGCACATACACCATGGTGGTGAAACCATTCTTACCCTACTTAAAAGGGTACTCCAACCATTTAGAATTACACTTCCATCAAGTTTTGGGGTTCACAAGAGATAGATTTTAAAAAATCAGTAGTGGAAATCGTCACAGCAGATGCCAAAAATGTTCAATCCTGTATTTCCCTTAAATAGTATCTTTCATTAGACCCTTTCTGCCTGATAAATGCCTGCGTCTTTTATCCCCTCAGTTTATGATGCAGTCCAGCGAAGAAGTTGAGCTACAGCATAATTAATATCAAGAGGCAAATGATTAAGTTCAGTAGAGTGATTTAAAAAATATTTAAAATTTATTTAAACTAAAAATTTCATGTCTGCAAAAGATACAAGAGATTAGCATAATATGGTCTCAGTCATAGAGACACATATTCATAATTGCTACTTGAAATTAAAATGGGTTTAAGCAACTTAGCTTAATATCTGTTGGTTGTAAGATAAAGGCTACAGCCAGCAGCTGCTTAGCTTAGCTTAACATAACAACTGGATACAGCGGGAAACACATTGTCCTTCCTGGCTCTGTCCAAATGAAAGCAAATCCACCTTCCAGCACCTCCAAAGGTTGCCTTTCAACAGGACCAACCAGCTACTGTAATTGTTTCTCCCTGTTTTCAGACTTTATGCTAAGCCAAGCTAACCAGCTGCTGGCTGTAATATTATATTTAATGGACAAATATGGGAGAAGTATTGATTTTCTCTTCTAACTAAAGAGCATATTTCGCAAAAATGAAGAATTATTCCTTTACAACACTGCCAAAGTTTTCGTTTTGTTGTGCACAAAGAAAGTTAAATTAATCTAATTACTTTTAGCAGAACTACTTACCTCTACAACCCAACAAAAATGTACACGCACACAGAATTATTTTACTTATAATGCAGTGTTAACCTGCTGTTTGTTCATCACTGTCCAACTTGGCTTGAACTTCATTAGAAAATGCTGAGCTGCTACAGTATATACAGCTGTAGTATGTGTCGACCTTGGCCAATATCGAAACACCCAGCCACTGAGGTGCCGTGGCAACAGCTGCCTCAGGCTTCACTCTCAAAGGGGGTAGTCAGGGTCTCAGTGCATGGTCATGTCAGAAGACATCTGCTCCAGTCAGACCCCCCACGTGTTTCCCTGGTGTCAAAATGTGTGTGTCTTTAATGGTGAGTAAGAAGCAGTAGGCAAGAAAGCCCCGTGTCCCAACTGTAGACCAGTATACCAAATGTTACCCCTCCTCCTACACCCCCCTTCTCCATCCGTCCTTCATCTAGCCTCTTTGATTATAAAAGGTATCTCTGCTTAGCTTTACAAACAACAACCATAAGCCTTTCTGGTAATTTCACTGTAATCTAGTTTACTTTCATCAATCAAAGAGAATCCTCCAGGTTGCTCCATTTCATTTTCTAAATCTATAATCTTTGATATGAAGTGGAGGGCTTTTAAGACTCCCCTGAACCAGTGTGGTCTTGTTCTGTTGAAGTAGCTCATTTCACCTGATTAGCTTACCATATTCATAGCCAATATGCAATAAGCATTTTACCACCAAATGGCTACCGTGTGTGGTTGTAAATACCTTGAAGAAAATGGCTGAGCCTTTTAAGAGGAAAAGAAGACAGAGCTGTTCAGGTAGACACCATTATTATCATCCAGAAATGCGGCTGGTAGAATCAGACACGCATTGCTCCCTTTGAGAGGCATCAGTCGAGCAGGAGCTGTCATTATGCAACGTATCAGCGCTAAAGAGGAGGCAGGCATTGTGGGAGTACACGGATGTCACTCCCGCTATAGCGTACAGTCGGGCACGGCGCCCGCTGATTGATAGCTGAATGCTAACATAGCACACCACACTAATGCACGCCCGGGGACATCTAATATCGGTGACAGCGGTCTGCATGTGAGGCAGAACAAAGCTCTGTCATCCATCAATCTGTGTCGCCCAGCCTCTGATCCTGTGTATATAAACGTTGCATCATCCCATCTTCTCAGTTCCAGCCATGCAGAGACCCCTGGATTCATTGATTCACGGGAGATCAGTTATGAACTGTACAGAGAAGGAGGGGTGACCTTGCCTGTAGAGAAATAAATCCTCATATTGCAGACTTGAGTGTGCATCACCTCTTTCTCTCCCTTTTTGCTCACTTAAAACACGGGTGATATTAAGAAAACGCTCTGTTTGCACTTCAGTCAAGAAGAGGTAATTTCTTTAAATTTTCCTGAGGCTGCAGTGAGTCTTCTTACACTGGACATCACTTGTTTTTATAATGGACACAGCAGTGTGGCTGTGGAATTATTGCTATAATCCCCTTGGCCATAAGGGGGAGCTCAAAGGCAAAGTGCTTAATGCAGGACTGAGGACGGACCAACAGACTCCTCTGCAACAGCCCAGTAGAAGAATGGCATCTCTCAGACTTAGTCACTCTGAGCTCAAAGACATCAGATTGAGTCTTTTAATTCTTTGGATTTACAAAGGAATGTGAGGACAGAATCTCTGATCCAGACCAGGGACCCACAAAGTTCAGCCTTAAAACTAATCCCAATCCAGTCCTGGCCAAACGAGGCATACAGGTTGAAAGGGCACAGGCGAGATCACTGAAGATCACCAGTGGAACCAGTTGTGTTGAGTCAGTTAAAGATATCGATCCTGTGATTGATTCACCATTTGAGTCATGGCTAGTCTTCCTTCGCCACCACGCGTCACTGAGCTTTGATTACCAGATGATTCACCTGCCATTCGACCCCCAGCGATTGGTTTTTGGCTTCAGCGAGTCACTGAATTAAGACTGAGGCGATAGCAAGTCGCCAACATTGGGCCCCTTGTGAGGGATTGTGTGACTATTATTTCTTGCAGTTTTTAAGAAGTTCTTAATCAGTTCCTAGAGCACGCTTAATGATGTTTAGAGATAAGGGAAGTAACTGAATTTACTTGACTTTTGTGAGCCTGTACACACTCTGAAAGTGCTACTTCTACCCATTAAGTACTTGTTATACTTGAATACATTTTACTGCTTCATAGTTGTTTACTTTTACTTTACAACTTTCTGTTGTTGTTGTACTTAAGTAAAGAATTCAGATGCTTTTCCACTGCAGGATTGTTTATGACCCCAACTTGAGTGTATTATTGTCCATAAAATGGCTGTTTTGGTTTTGTTTTTTTGTCTCTGACTCTCTCAATTCATTGTTCACACACCTTCTCTCTTTCTGCAGCAGCAGCTCTGTCCTCTGACAATGATTCTTTCTCCATCTCTCCCTCCCACTGTCTGTCTCAATCCTTCTCTTTCATTGTCTGTTTACCTCTCTCCATCGCCCATGCAGCATCACTCTTCCTCCTCTGGCAATGAGCTATTCTGTCTCCTCTCTGCCTCCCCCTCTCACTCATCCTCTCAACTGACAATAACAGCTTATCTTCTCCCCTCCCC
>JBBMJY010000005.1:14028670-14078408 GCA_037833715.1 Toxotes lorentzi
CCCACCCCTGTATCTTGCAGGGTACATCAGATCCTAAGTGCGTAGTCTGGGACTATGGCAACCCGTAAGTTTCTCTGAATAATTTTGATACTCATGTTCGTGTGTGTGTATGTGTGTGTGCAAGTGCAGCAATGCATGTGTTTGTCAGTAGGGGTGTGTGTGTGCATGCATGCAGATCTTGTTTGTGCTCGTGCCCAGTGACATTCATTTTATCAATGAACTGAAAACAGTCTAATGAAGTTCCCTGTGCTAGTGTTAATTAAATTAGTCTATGAGAACAAACACTATTATCTCTGTGTTGCTAAGGGTTCAAAAGTAACGTCACTTTTAAGAGTTTGCTCACACCATGTTGAAGGCATTTTGCTGTTCTATATTATTCTGTTATGTCAGATCCAGTCATCAGTGACCCGAAGCCTCAGTTTCTACCTAATGGGTTTTCCCTTGTATGTAGGCCACTGATTCTTTGACATTGTTTGTTCTGTATAGTTGACCAGTTAGTGAACTCCATAATGTAAACCAGCACAATTGATCACACAATTTTAACCATTAACCTACTTAGTGATTACTTTTCCTGGCAATATCAAACTCAAGCTTGTTCAGAACCATTAAGCCAGAGGTTGGTTCTAGGCCATGGTCTCGTTGCACTTTGACTATCACGAACCACTTTTAATGGCTCGCATCTTCAACCTATTCCAGTATAACTGAACAAGATCAACCTATAAAACAGTTACATGCTATTCATTCTGAAGGAAATAGTGTACAGTACTGTAGTTATTGTGGTGGTGTTGGAACTTTTGATCATTTTTTTTCTCACTGATTAAGTGTGACAGCCTTATACTACGCAGAATTCATGGTTGGGAAGTCAGGGTGGGTGGGTGGTTGGCTGTTTAGGTTCAAGAAGACTGTGTGATACAATTAAAAGCTCCAAAAAGATTTTAGGAGACACATTTGACAGATGATGCTTTGACAGAGCAAATGGCTTTAATAAGAACTGAATTTGTCAAGGGGCCATCACAGCTTGCCTCCCTGTCTGCTGTGACAACAAGACAGATGACAGCAAAATTATGGTTAGCTCAGCTTCCCCTTTAAGATTACATTAGTTTATTCAGTTCCTGAGGAGTGCTTTCCAGTGACCAAAGTACACAGAGTGGGAGTGCAGGTTCACAGGGACATGATAAGACATTGTAACTTATCAAACTACCCTCCATCAAGGTAGGAGGGAGACAAAGCTCGGCAAAGTCAATTAACTAGCCAGCAGATTACAGCTGCAATCAAATTAAATTCGCAGACATTACGAGGGCAGGGAGCCAAACGGAATATAAAGTGGCAAGGTGGCGGCACTGTCTACCAACCAAACATACTGAAACTGGGAGGAATCCAATTGCGTTTGCCAGGGATTAGGTAATATGTTTGCAGACACACACAGATGGGAGAAAACACGGACACTTAATCACACAAACACAGTGACCAAAAACATATGTCAAATTTAGAAATTACCACATTCAGTTTATTATGTAATCTGAATTTTTTTTTCACATCATGTAGCAGACTAACACCAACAGCAGCACAGGAATGCTCCAATTTTAACCGCTGAAGATTTCACTCTGTTACTACTATTCCTGCTCACATAAATGGACAAGGATAGGCTGTTCATGAGATCCATGGGTTGTTTAAATTTTAGCTAACGCACAGACCTGACCATTTCAGTGTAAACAGCCGTGAGTCATCACAACATGCTCCTTGGGTGCACAGATGCTGTTAGGAAAAGGTGTTAGGCTGTGAAGCCCAGCCAACCGGTGCGCTTTGAGAATTACTTACAAAATCTGATGGCCACATGCGAAAATTTATGTATACATGCACACTGACATCTGTGCACCATGAACAGCACATACACACATACAAGGACAGATATGTAGACCAAAACGACATGTCCTCCATCCTCCTCCATTTTCTTCTCCGTGCAGGGAAGCAGATCTTGACTGGAGCTAGGTGGCAGCATGCAGGTGAAATGGGCTGAGAACATGTTGTGCAAAGCAGCCGTCTGTTTGTAGGAGGATTTCACCTTTCTAAACCAGGCTGTCTCTCCAGAACCGTTTAGTGCACACACACGTATATCCGCATTCTACAGAGCACATACTTGTATGATGATCTTTTCCCCCTTACTCGTTACAGTGAACACGCGGGTAATGTACACTCACTCTGAGATTGAGGATCGTATAGAAGCTCACATCTCTAAAGCCCATTATCATCCCCATCACTATTGTCTGTGCGCATGTTTTTCAGCGGTGGTGGTCTGTTTACAAATCTGCAAGCAATTTCAGTGGTATCCCTCTCCTATTTGTGCTCTCTCTCAGCTGGCGAAGTTGGCCAACAGTTTGTGGCACTCACAGTTCATCTCAGTATTTATATGTGAGTGTTTATTTATTTATTTTGCCCCTAACAGGCCCATATGTCGGCACCATCTGCCCACCCAAATCGTTGCGCTCGCCATCCCTCCCTGTCTTCCCCCATGTGCCTGTCTCCTCAACCTACTCTCAACCTGTTTTCATTTGCCTTTCTGGCTCGAATAGATACTGTTATGTTTAGCTCTCATAAAAGTTTTACAGGGTTCGAAAACGGCAGCTCAGGTTAGTGGAAACAAAAGTCTATTAATTGTTAAAATGTACAAATTTTTCGGTTTGTCTTTGGAAGTATACAGGGAGCCCAAATGAAACAGAAACAGACAATTTTCATGTTGTAATTTCTTTTGTCAGTCTGGGTTCTTTCTCTCTCTTATTTTTCACTACCTCTCTCTCTCTTCCATGGAAATGATGATGAGTGTTCAGCTTCTCTTTGCCATGTGGTTGCTGACCTTGCCTCTGGCATCTCTGTGCTTTGACCCTCTCTATGCTTCAGCACGGGACATCTGGCTGAACCCCCACTGACACACACAAACACACACACTGTACAGTGGAGCACTTAGCTTATGTCGGTGCATTACAGATTACTGTGGCTCCCTTAAATTGTGTATGTGCCATTCCCAGATGTACTATAATGATTCTATACCGTGGTGCTTTTTCTGTCAGCACACTGAGCCTACTTGCATCTAAAATATACATTGTACTACTCAAACATTTATTTATGCATCACTCATGCATTTCCTATTCCATATCTAAGTATAGAGGCAACATACTGTTGTACAAATGACAATGCTGAAATAACTATGCATCAGGCAACTGAGCAATCTCATTTTAAAGCGTGCTTAAAAATATGACCCAGTAGTTAGAGATGAATGTAATATACACTTTAGATGGATGGATGACAGCAAGCTTGTGAAGCGCTGAGGGTCACTTAATCCTATTTCTAATCCCCAGTGGTCTTCAGTTTGATCGGGGATCAGTGGTTAAAGACCCAGGCACCCCACCCTACCCCCCACCGCCAAAGAGTAATAATGGCTTGGTGTGCAGCGCAAGTAGCTCTAACATCCTCAATCTGACACGGTAGATTGAGGCTTGCTTTGGGCTCAGACTGATCTGGCACCGCTATCAGCTTTGGCACAGGCAGGTCTCAACTTTAAATGAAGTAAAAAGTCAAAGGCATATTCTGCACACTGCCAGAAAACTAGCTGGACACCAATCTAGCCAAAATGTAATCACATTTATTTTACAAAAAGGCACAGTGGCAAGTTCTGACCTTAGCCAAGTATGACACTTTTTTTTATTTATTCCAATACTGGCAGTGTTAAAGCCCTTCACATGCCATATATTACTCTCCTGTGAAACAAACAAGTAAATGGATAAATGAATATGCATATTGTTTATCCCTCTTTAATACCTAATACTTCACCTTCAGAGTCTGTTCCTCGTTTTAAGATGTCTTATATTAAACGAGTGCTGCAGCAATCGGTTTTAGCATTGCACTTGTATAATATAGTTTGACTTACAGTGGGCAGTTTTTTGTTTTTTTTAAGTATTTAATGTATAGATATATTGTATTTTTTATTATATGCATTCTTCTGTCCTGTCAAAAGCTGGGGTTACCCACAATGCAACCTGACCTCTTACACTTCATTCAAAGAGTCTGATATTTTATACATGCAGCAGCTAATGTGGCATTGAGCCACAAGATAGATATTTATATACCATAGCTCAGACTTAAAATAGCTCTCTGCATGTTTACAACTACACAAGATAATAGCGCAACATTTTAGAGCATGATTCAGCTTATACACTGCCCATCAAAAGTACATAATACAAGTGATCTGCCATACACTGCTTTCTTTCTATGCTTGATGCAAGGCAGTTTTGTTAAAAATAAAAAAAAGTTTTTAAAACTGAGTTTTAAAAAAAAAATGTGCTCAAATGTGAATTTTGAAATTTCAATTTTAATTGAAAAAAAAAAGGAAAAAAAGAAATTATCTGCCCATCTGAAGTGCTTTGTACACAGATACAACACTTACGCAAATACACACACACACACAATACTACACTTAACAGCGTCACCACCATGAGGAGGGAATCGGGGGCTGGAAGGGCTTGCTCCACTTTTCCATCTGACAGAGCAGAAGGGATCAAGACTGTGTCAAACAGAGAGTCAACACAGCAAGAGGGAGTCGGCCAGTAGGGCTTATGTGGGCTCTGCTTCCATTGGGCGTAACAGACATGGACAGGCTCTTAGCTCGTTTCCCCAGCTATCACAACAGTCCTAAGAGAGTGCGTTAACATGGAAGCTTTGATTCTCAGTGCTCATAACGTTTGGGTTCTTGTTGAGGACAGTCAGCTTTAGAATACTTTTGATGGCTTTAAGTAGCTGTTACGTTTTGAGATCGGTTCTAAGTAGTATGTACAAATCTGAACTTTAGCCATGATTTGTTTCTGCTACTGGACGTCATGGATAAGTGTGGGCTGCCTGCATTTAAGACAAGTGCTACTTTTTGGTTTGGGTGACATGGCAATGTGAAGCTGGTTAGACTAGTTTATTTTAAGGTTAGTAATTGTTTATTTACTGCTTTTTTTTTCTTACTAATTGCATCATCATGTGACCAGTGTGGGTAGAATGGAGCACTGTGTCTTACCGCATGGCCGGGGATAGCCTTTGGAACTGATGCCGTTTCCCCTGGGCTTAGTCTTAGAAGGTGGTGAAATTGTAATGATAGGTATTTGAAGTTTAGATTAGAAGTAGGGAAGAAGAAGACTTCTTCTATGCTGGCTGTTGGAATACGTAGACTTTTTACTCCTGGACCTGTAGCGTTAAAGAGCCAATAGGTAAGTTACATCTACGCCCCCTTAAAATCTGTTCTAGGTCATTTTGTGGCTGTTGTGTTAAGATATCCTGATGATTTTGTACTTATAGTATTACAAGATCTTATAAGCAACCTAAAGTCAAGTGCAGTATTTGCCTTGTGCTTATCCTATTGACTTGCACGCTGTCCTCTTTACTCTGCTGATGGAAGTAGGTTGAGAGGGCATTGTGTTAGTGCTTTTGTTAGAGTCTGAGTTGTCCCTTTGGCCTTAAAAGTCCTGGTTGAGCCCCTAGCAAGATGCTAAAAAAAAAAAAGTTCAGTTTGCAGAGAAGTCCTATACATTTACAACACTTGAAACCCTGGTTGCAAAAATAGCAAAAGAAACATCACTTCTCTTCAGAATTAATACTCAAATTTCATCAGGAGCCACTTTCTTCAGAGCCATGCGGCGTGTCCATGTTAACACAGAATGCAGGCAGTCAGAACGGCAGGCTATTTATGGCTGTAGCCGAAACCTGTATCTCTGCGTTTGCTGTTCGCTCATGAGCTTGCACACCAGGAAGAAAGATAATCCTGGGAAAGAAGCTTATAAATTAGCTCATGGCCATGGCAGAAAGCAGATTGGGACAGTGGAGGTCAATGACAAAGCATCCTACTCACACGAAAATAAACGAAGATACAGGAAGGAGGGTTTTGTGTGATAACCTTACATGACACGAGACAAGAGAAAGACAAGTAGGCTTAAGCAAGTACATTTGTCTATATTAAAAACCTATTCAAATGTCCATTTAAAAGTAAGTGAACTTGAAGTCTTTAAATGTGTACTGGAGGAATAATGGTGTAGTAAACTTCTTGTGCATCAACCTATAGAAACACTTTCTATAGGAAGTAACACTTCCTCACACATTACGACTTCTTACTTCCAGCCACAATAGAGATGCATGTACCAGATCAAATAGAAAATATTTCATGTTCGAGTTACTGCAACAGAAATAATATTCAGAAGCATAATCTGTACAATCTTGCACATAAACATCACAGCAAGAGTCAGATAATCTCACAGCATGTTCTTGTGGTTATAAGACCCGTCTTTACATCAGTTAGTGGAAGAGAGGGAAGCTTAGTTCCTACAGAGTTAATATCTGGGTCAAATACATTTGTGCATGCAGACACACAAATGCAAACACAAGCCTACACTGTGGTGAGTAGTGTGGTGTAAATGTGTGCTGGTGAGTCCTGAATAATAGGTAGCATGGAAGGTTGGGTAAGTACAAATGATTTGTGTTGTGCGAAAATTTGTTTCAGTGCTTTCTGGCTCCATTGAGAGTAAAAGGCCAAAGCCAATTTTGACACAGTCTTTCCTGTTCCATAAGACGGTAAACTTATTTTTGAGGCACTGAAACATAACAAAATATCATAGACACAAATGTGTAAATACTGCATCAAAATTTATTCTAGTTTGCCTCATGATTTGAGCACATGTAATCTTTCCAAACTGGGAGACAGTAAAAACAGATGTTTAGTGTCTAATATCTATTTTGGGTTTTTTTGTTTTTGTTTTTAGTTTTTTTTTTCAGTTATTTTGGCTCATTAGACCTTTACTGGGGTTAAAAGTAGAGAGAGATCCGATGGCAGTAAGTGTTTTTTCCCCACTATGACTTGTTGGAAAAGCACAGTTGTTAATAATAACATTAACAGTGGCTCTGTTCTTTTCTAGTGCTCCTATAAACTATATCAGTGTGCAGGGGCACCATTGTGCCCTCTTTTTCTGCTTCTCTCGATGAACCAACTCCTAATATTAGGATAACGCTAGTGGATGGAAACGTGCATAAATTTACATTTTGTTTTGCAGATTTTCTGAAAGATTTGGTTAAAATCTTAGAAACACATTTTGTTGGAACTATACTGACAACGGGCATCCATTAGGTACAGATGATGTACAGTACACTGCATTAAAAGAAATGAAGAAAATAACAGTGTAAACATAAATGTGACAGCTGTGCTTGTTCTTAGTACTGTTGCATTTGGAATGAGCAGGTTGTTATTGTAGCCTTAGTGTGTCATTGATGCTGACATACAATGACACTGTTTTTTTCACACACTGGAATATGTGCTTCTGTGTTCTTTTAGCCACTCCATGATCCTTAAAATCCTTTTCTGCTACAACAAGCCTCCTCCTTCTCACTAGTTCTTAAGTCTATGACTCATTAGTTCTCTGTTTTGCAATGTGAATCGCCAGCTGTCATCATTTCAAAATAAGCACATTAAAATACTGATTATACACTGTACTTCACAATACCATGCTCTGAATATCAACCCAGTTCCTACTGTCTTCTAAAGACTTTATAGCAACTTGACTTGAATGTATTCTCTTTGTAAATGAAGACACAGCTTTCGGTGATTTACATGCTCTTTCCATCGATGTGTGAAATGCTTTTGTCATTCTTCAATGCTTTCTTCGTCTCTTTATATTTATTGCTGTTCTCCTTTCACGTTTTACATTTTATCTCCTGTGTAATGTCTTTGCTCATCTGCATTTCTGATCACTGATGAACCAAAGGCAAATATTTTGCACATATTTGGTGGCACATTTTTCCAGAAATGAGCAAAGAGAAGCACACAAATGGATACAAGGTATGCAATTTGCAAATATCACGTGGAAAAAAAAACTATTTCCTGGCTACAGTCATCTTACAAATCAGTTTTAAAACTGGTTAAATGCTTAGCAGTTACTAAATATTAAATGGTATCTATACTGTGTGGTAGCTGCTTCAGTGTCATTTTTGCCAGCAAAAGATAAAAGGTTGCTTTGTGTGCCAGACATGCAGCTGAAATCCCATCATCAAGCCTTTCAGTTTTAAGAATTCAATGCATGTTTAACCTTTTTTTTTTTTATTTTTTGGTTTCTTAACAGGGGGCAATTGCCTTTCATAGCGCTGCCCTTTCAGTCAAGAGTTGGTGCCAATTTCTTCTCAGTAGACATAAAAGGTCAATTTACCCTGTTGTTCAGGAAGTCTTTTTCCTATTTTTCTTAACAGCTGCTACATCACTCAACTAGCTTTTAGGGAGCAAATTAGAACGCATACTATGTTCCTGCAGTGGTCACTGGACATGTGTTAGCATACTGCTGAGAAATGATCTTTTAGCAATTTTGGTTTCATCAGAAGGGCAGCATAGTGTTTTTGTTTGTTTGTTTGTTTTGTTTTTTAATCACTGTGTGACTTTAGGGATAGCAGTGTCAATCAGTCAGTTGGTTTGTCCACCACAGACTGAAGTATCTCAACTGTTGGATAGATTGCCATGAAATGTTTTGAGTTCATGATCCCCAGAGGATGCTTCATACAGACTTTGGCGACCCCCCTGACTTTTTTATTAGTGCCATCAGCAGGTCATAGCTTATACTTATTCAGTGAAATATTTTAACATCTCCAAGATGGATGGGCACAAAAGTTTGCACAGACATTCATGGTTTCCAGATGATGTATCCTACTAACTTTGGTGATCCCCTCGCTTTTCTTCTACCATGACATTTTGTACAAGCATTCATGTTCATCCTCAGCTCTACTTTGTGATTGGTGTATTTAGCAAATTTCAACATGCTAACTTGCTAAATGGTAAATATTACACCTGCTAAAAGTGAGCATTTCAGCATGCTGATGATAGTATCCACTTACAGAAATGTAGACTCCTAGTCATATTGAGTACATACTGTATTTATATGTATTTGACCCAGTCCGATCACCGTAAACTGTGCCAACTCTATGTGCACTGAGGGATAACTACCAGTCCAAAGAAAGCCGACTCTAACATCCATTAAATAGATCTTTATTCTTTGTGGAAGTCAAGACCAAACAACAGATGTGTTGATTATCACAATTCTAGCAAACTGGATGATGCTATGTATATTTACACATCTTGGCATGTTTTTTTTAATAGTGCCAGGTTGGTGTCTTTGCAGTATACATTTGGCATCCATAGCCTATAAACCAACTATACTGATATGTACACCTGTTTGTACATCTGGTACCTGTTTTCCATGATAAGAGGAGCAGCGGCTCCAGGCTCATTCAAATGCTATAACAAAAGTATAACAAAAGCCATGTCCTTTTAATCTTTCCTCGCAAGCTAAGCTCAACTAATAATCTAATACCTCTATGAGCCCAAAGGGACCCACAGCAGCAGTGTGTGTCTGTAGCTATAGTGGCTTGTTTCAACTTTGCGGGTGAAATTAAACTGAACATAAGTCAAAGCTGGCTTTTTGCTGAAAGGCATCAAAACCAACAATCAAATCTAGCTAAAACAGATGACGGTCAGCAGTCAATTAAGCTGGAAATTCAGCAGCCAAAACAAAGAGGTCACAGATAATGTGCATTTGTGCGTTCGTGTTGGCGTTATCTTATCTTCAGCGACCCCCTATTGTGAGCTGTAAGACAGTTTCTCATTACTCCAGCTTCCTCTTTGCTGCCAGACTTGTGTAGAATGCTTGATATATGTGTGTGGCTTTGTTGCATGTTGTCAAACCATCTGTGTTAGTTAATGAAAGGCAGGCCTGCTTTCACATGTGCATCCACCATGCTATAAGTTAACCAACATGCATAAATCAGTGCATAACACTTCCCTCTATCTGTCTGTGCAATACTTGTGTGAACGAAGCCATTTGTAAATATTTTGCTTAACATCTCTTGGTAGTTCACATACAAAGCTCACATGTTTTATATTCATGTAGATGTAACATCAGATGAGTCATCATAAGCACAGTGGAATCCACATGTAATTTTTTTTTTTAAATAAGAAATGTAAACGTAACCAAAGAAATATACCAACAATACCTCCCAAAATGTACACACTTTGTAGGATTTCCTCATAAAAAGTAACAAGTGCACACACTCTCTCGGCCCTTCTATTCTTCTGTTCTCGTCTTTCTCTCAATTCTCTCTCTCTCTCTGACCCACACACAGAGACACACAAAGCTGTGCACCATGTTGCTACCTGTCAAGCTGTCTCTAAGCTTCACTGCTGTGACTCGTTTTCCGATCCTCAGTCTTTGAAGTGTCACTGTGCAGATGATGATCATCAGGGAATTGTGCTCACATCTCATTACTGACATTATGAATTGAATGTCACACTGTTTGCGTGGGTGTGTAGGTTTGTGAGTGTATGCGCATCCCTTTATGTTCAGATACACTTTTGAGAATTAAAGTTGATACATTCTTGTCATTTAGTGTCACACTGATCATGTTTGAGCGGTCTGTCACAGCTGAGGTATATTTATTCTTAAGTGAAGTGTTCTGTACTGAGCTATGGTTAACATGATGTCTTTGGTCGGCTGTCCATGAAATGTTTAACTGTTTGACTTGATTGACATTGACATTTTAAGTCAACATGCGGAAACAATTTATTGTTCCTCCAGTGTATATTCACACATTCAGTATATCCAAACTCCAAAAGAAATTCAGTCGAATTTGTTTGTATTTTATTGTAATACTCACAAAGTAAGTGCACAGTGAAAATGGACACAGATTGTGAACCATAGAGCAGGATGTGTAGGTGATGTATATACAGTATTTCTTCAAAGGCAGGATAAAATCCAAAACTTTACTCAAGAGACAGTAAATACCACAAGCAACAGGCCAGCTTATCATTTCTCATAAAGTGCAGCTGTCATTAAAGCTTTCCTCCTAGGTGTAAACGTTGCTCAGCCATACAGTCTTGCCAGGCAATGCCCACATACTTTTATTGTATACTGTAATTTCAAGATTGCAGATCTTGTGCAAATCATACAATAATAACATTTGTATGTAGACAACACAATTTTCTCTCCATCTTCTGTTGAAGGTATTCATTGTCATTAGTTTGAGAGGAGGTAATTAAGTTCTCCGCTAAAGCATTGGCAGTGAAAGAACAGGGAACGCCATGCTGCCCGCAATACAATTTCATCTTTTTCTGCTCTACACACAAACAAAATGCTTTTTTGTTTCCCGCATTTTACTTTAAACATAGTCACTGTCATTCCCCAGCATAAGGATTCTTTATCATTGCCAGACCTATTGGCCAAAGGAAGATGTGGACAACTATGTGCCTCCTCTAACACGCAAGACATCAGACATATTTTTATGTTAAAAAGATAAAAGATTTTCCTAATAAGAGAGAATTTCATGTACAGACCTATTCTCTGCTAGCAGCGTCGTGACCGTGATATGTTTCCTGTGTAGCTTCCTATGACTACATCCAGCTTTTTCATCGAGGCTCAAGACACCTGTGCTTGGAATTGGACCCATATTGCAAGTGGTTGTGCTGCTGTGCTACCTGGACTATCTGTCAAATCCCCTTTTAGCCCTTAAAAAAAAAAAAAAATAGATAAAACACCACCAAAACCTCCAAACTTTAAGATTTGAGGTTTTGGAGGATATTTGGCAGGTGAACTCTGTTCAGGTTTACTAAACCATAGCTTTTACAGGTTCCATATACATACATCTTGAAATGCGTAAATTATTGAGGTTTTAGTGGAAAACCCCTCATAACACTACTTCAAAAAATTGTACATAGCTTCAGATTTAGATCGAGAACATGGTTACTATTTTTGAATTCTTCTCTTTTCGAAATAAAACTCTTACTCTCTTAAATCCCTGGAAAACCTGGCTGTGGCACAGAGAAAAAAAAGACAGAAATCCCTCGTGAAATATCAAAAACTGTTGTACCTTTTGCTGAAAATTGTGTGTTCACATAGGACCTCGAGTTGATTGAAAAGCTCCGTTTTCAGGGCCTTTTAGTATTGCTGCTTCTTTACTCGTCAGTGATGAAGCTGGCCTTCTTGACCCCTTCAGAACATCTCTGCTACTGGTCTTATGTCTCCCATAATGTTTCTACCTTTCTCCGGTGACTGGAATAGAAATACAGCCAGGGTTACCCATGAGGTTAATGTGTCGTGTGAGCTGCCAGGGTAATTAGTTCAGTTAAAATCTTATTGATCGACCTCTGCAATCAACCTTCTATTGAAAGCATTTAGAGGGAATTGAAGGGATGTGGAAATAAAGGGAAGAGGAGAAAGATGTAGGGTAATAAAGTGTACAAGGTTCTTTTGTATGTGATTCTTTGCTCTCTCTTACCCTTGTTGGGTGTCAAAGCAATTGACCATTTGGTGCTGAATAACCCCCATCCACCATTTACGCCACACTGGTTTTTGTTAACTGTTAGCTGATAAAACCCTTTTCATTTTTCCTCAAGTCCTGAAGGCTCTCAGGGTATTCTTCCAAGAAAATGGAGATGGGATAGAAAGAACAAAAGAAGAGAACAAAGATGAGAAAGAAAGTACTATTTAGGCTGCTAAACACAGAGCAGACTCAAGAACAAGTGGGTTGACATAGGCTTCTACTGCCAAAGAGCTTGTCAGTGCATGCAAGTGATGATCACTGCATATTAAGTGAATGGGCGAACTTGATGGTGAACAGTGTCTCTCTGAAACGTTCTGTCCCTTTGAGTTGGAACTTCCTATAGGTGTGTGTATAGTCATGTGAGAGTTTTTGCGTATTTGTCTCACACTCACTGTTTACGTCCCCTATGACCCCCCCCTCGTTTTTTTTTTTCTCTCCACCTCCAGGGAAGCTGGCGCAGAAAACTGGGGCACAGAAGGCTGCCAAACGCTCGCGTCAACCACTGTCCACACCAAATGCCTGTGCAGCAGGATATCCACCTACGCCGTGTTAGCGCAGCAAGCTAAAGACCCGGTGAGTCACACCAATGCATAGGCTGATGTAATCTGTGGGACTTGGGGGCTAACAAGGCAACTACCAAGGGGCCAGGTCAGTGAGCTGATGAATTACCGTGGTATGAATTTACTGTAAAATAAGACAAGGCTGCTTAGGCTGTCATTTATTTTCTTTATAGAGACATATGAATAGGTGATGCTGGTTAAACTTTATCATGGTACAAGATGCTGTTTTGATCACTTGTCTGTTTCTATGTTGCCCGGCTGTCACTCTCCACATTATGGAACTTTTTTGAGCTAAAACTTGATAAAGGTCAGGTTGTTCAGCGAGCTGCTTCCATGGAAGAGAGAAGAGAGGCGTCAAGAGAAAGAGATTTTATTGTGTCTGTGTGTGTGATTTTGCCTGCAGCACATAACCTGCGCTTCTATAAATAGTTCACGTGGCTTGCAGTGTGTGTGACATGATTAAAGAAGGCTTTTTAGCACTTTGGGGTAAATGCCTGTGCTGATACATTGACCCAATCTCCTGTATTACGCTAATGGACATCCAAAGACCTGACAGCTCTTAGTTCACCCTCTTCGTCCAACAAACCCTAATTAATTAATTGTGTGGTATAACATCCCACGTCGTCATCCCATTTATTTCACACCTTCCATCAATACACACCTACTGTAATTTATTATTTATACCCACTGTCCTGCTCTTTTTTTCTTCTTAGCCATATTTTTCCACTGATGTGTCTTCTTATCA
Source organism: Toxotes lorentzi (assembly GCA_037833715.1). Taxonomy (NCBI): domain Eukaryota; kingdom Metazoa; phylum Chordata; class Actinopteri; family Toxotidae; genus Toxotes; species Toxotes lorentzi. The sequence goes on from JBBMJY010000005.1 coordinate 14,042,348, forward strand.
GTTGTCCTTCTCCTCCTCCTTATTCCTTCCTCCACTCTACTTTTGTCACCTCCTTCACCCTCATTTTCACCTTGTTGACACTTTCAATTGTTATTCACACTTGAAGCCACAGCTCCTTGACTACTATGGTCACAAAATGTTCCCTATAGCTTTAGCTGTTAATTTGTCTCCATGCTTGCACCTTGCGCCTAATACCCCTGAGGACAGTAATAACATTAAATAATCAGGGAGTGTAAGTAGATGGAGTTTGATTTCATTTGTTGTTACACACTAGAATCTATGAGAGATTTTTGTTTAATGGTCAGTTTAGAAAATGGAGTCAGTAAAGCACATCACCTGGTAAGCACTGGAGGGTAACTCCAGGTGTCACAGAAATGGAAAGTGATTGTGAGGAATAGAGGATTTTGGGGAGGAAATGTTCAACCAAACGGAAAAGGCAGTCTGGTCTCAGCTGGCAGGGAGAGCTAAGAGAGAGAGAGAAAGAAATAAAGAGAGAGAGAGATGGAGAGATGGAAAGGGGATGTCTGCACTAAGTAATAATTCATTAACAACCAGTGCTGCTGAGATAAACAGCTCTGCACTTATGCGGACATCTATACTTGAGTAACCTTTTCAGTGTAAAACATGGCTTCCATATAGCACTTACCGGTGTTGTTTATTTGGCACTTGCTTTTTCAAAACACATTACCGTTAAAAATGTCCCTTTCCTCAAATACACTCTGCATCAAAAATGGAAAAAATACATCTCATGGATGTGGCACGGTGGATCAGTAGGGTTCGCATGTTCTCTTCATCTGTGCACGTTTGTTCTGTGATCTTTTTTTCCTCTCATGTTCCAGAGACACATTTCATAGTCATGAGGACTGCACATCACTGTCAGTTTGATAGTGCTGCAAACTAGAAAGGAGCTGCTAGTTCTAGAGTTAGTTTCCCCCAAACTAAAATCCCATTTCAAGTTTTTCTTTTAATGGGACTGCCACTGAATGACAATGGGAAAAGAATGTGAAAGGGGTCACTCATAGTGATGAATCTACTGAGAATTATCACCTCAGTGTGCAGCCACGCCAGCTTTACGGTGCTATAAAGTGAAATGTAGCTCACTGTTTAGCTGTCTGGCCTCAACTTTACAGATTTAGTTCAGCTCTCACTGCTTACAGAGTTGTTTTCAGCCAAAGGAGGCAGCAAGAAAGCTCAGACAGCAAAGATAGCAACTAGCAACAGTGGAGCGTTTAGCAGCTAACGAGCCAGATGCTTCCCTCGGGAATAAGTAGAGACCAACAACTGAGCTAAAAGAGACTGAATATTGGACTCACATTTATCAGTGATAATGGTTCTCTGTAACTGCTGGATATGTAAATAAGCAACTGTTTGCTAGCAACCCCTCTACATCATCTTTAAAGGTGATGATATGAAAATGTCGCGTTCACACCCCGTGTCTGCTGGCCGCAGTTGCCTAAAAGTAAAATGGTTCTCGTGTAATGGATAATGCCACCAAGCTGTAGGTTGATGTTACAGCCACCAGTGTTAATGACTTCAGCTTTGTTTATTAGAAATCACTTTTTTTTTCCCGATGGCAGATGGCTATAAATACTTTGGTAATCATGAGCCTCAGTTGCAGTTACAAATTCAAAATGCATCACTGCTGCAGTAGGGGAACAAAACATAGTCCCATGTTTGCCAAATGTATCCAAAATTGACCCAGAATCATAAAATGAATTTATTAAAGCTGTAGACTGTATTTCTGTCTTTTCAACAGCAGCCCTCCATTAGCACGACATGTAGTGTAATGGAATATTAAGCTCTGTGACACCTTGGGAATCAATGTTAATTTTCCGCCTTCCTTTTTTTTTATGTCCACAGGCTTGTACCTTGCTTGCTTTGCATACTTTACCAAAGAACCACTTCATCTCTAATTTAATTTTGTCTTGTGAACAAGACTTTCACTTCGAGAACCCAGGATGCCGGAAATAGCTCCTCCAACTTTTCAACTCTGTTTTGATTATTAATGATGAAAGGGACTATTTTCTTTACCCATATGCTTATTTTCTTTCAGCATTTTTTCTCTTTAACTTTATTGGTCTGGAGATACTGTAAATAGTAGGGATATACTTTATTACTAGAAAGCTGAAGGTTCCAAAAAGTTAGAGGGATCATACTGTGTGGTACTTTCTTGCATTTCTAAAATGTTAATGAATCACCATCATTAGGGGAGGGGACCTCGAAGTATGGATAGATGGACTGAGGTGATAGCTATCTTGAACTTGGATGGAATAAGCCATCTAATCCATCCAAACTTAGATAAGCCAAGTCACACCTAGCTCATGACACCAGCAGTGCAACTGAGAAGGTGACACTGAATGTCCTCTTAAATTTTAGATATCCTGCCCTTCTAGAGGCTCTGAAATGGATAGTCAAATAATATCTATAATAATATAGACCACCAATAATCAGCTGGCTTGTGAGCAGTTTCTGTACCACACCATAGAAGCTATTATTTTATTGCCTTCTCCTCTTCTCTTGGATATAGCCACCCCCCATACTTTTTTATTAAGTGTAAAGAGGGTCAAAATAAGTTGATGGCCTTCAGGTGAGTAACTGCAGTTATCCATTATTTTGTCTTTCAAAGCTTGAATTACTTCACAGAGGTCTGGAACCTATTACAGAACTCGTAGAAACATTAATTCCCATTGCATGGTAAAACACGATGGCTTTGACCTATAAGTTGAACGGGTCATTCCAGCTGCTATTTCTGGTTCCCGTGACTCTTCCTCCTTCTGAACAATATTGACTTTTCCCCTCGCCACACAGCAAGCAGGTCGGCCATGTTGAGTGAAAGAGGACTAGGAGGGAAAACACATTGACTTTTGTGACATGTGTGACATCTGTGAAGAGTGTGTTAGTCATTAGTGATTCATCATTCAGCCCCCGGTACCACCATTAGACCCAGTGCTGAGGACCGGAAGGTATGGGTCAGTGTTTTTGTGTCAATGGCTCTCAGTCAGAAGCTGTTGTGGCTAGTGCTGAGTGCACTTTGTTGCTTTAGGGTGCTCCAGAGTTAGCTTTTTATTCCAGCAGAGATTGGATTCTATAAAAGAGGAGGGAGAGACAGATTGAATTTGGCAACACATAACAAAAAAAAAAAAAAACCCAGCCACATCTAGACATGCAAACACAGACAACTATAGGTATGGATGTTTGCACTTAAAAACAAACTCACACACACAAGCATGCATGTATGCAAGTCTGCACACAAAAAACACATGTAGACACACACTCATATGTTGTGTCCAGGCTGTGTGGCTGTTGGAGCAGAGCTGAGTATCAGCAGCCCAGCTCTGACAGCTTATCCTGGGCCGCGGCGCTAGGGACAAGGGGGGTTGCGGATTAACCTCCATGTTTAATAGAAAGGGGGTGGGGGGGGTGGGGGGATGGAGGGATTTAGAAGCAGTGCTGCCATTACAGGCCGTTTACAGTGGAGTGAGGGATAGCCAGTTAATCCTGTTTACTTTCTATAGCCTCTGAGATTTCCGTGTGCGTATGTGTGTGTGCATTCTGCTGTGTGTCTGTAGAGAGACCTTCACTATCAGACACAAGACAGAGGTTGTTACTTTAGAGAAACAGAGGAGAGAGAGAGAGAGAGAGGAGTTGATTGAGTGAGGTCATGAAGCAATATAATAAACCAAGCCACTTAATTCCAAAAATGACTGCAGTGGGAACACAGACCCTATGGATATGTCTGGACTCATTGCCTCCACAGTGCTCACAGGGATCATGGGATTTGGAGTTGAAGGAGGTATTGGCTTTATAAAAGTCAGTTTAACATTTTGTGCCTCCAGTTAATCAACTGAGTTATACCTCTTTGCATCATTTTTGTCAGCACATAAGATCGTTGTCCTAGTTGTGTTAAAATTAATTACAGTTTTCAAGTCCCTCTCTCCAACTTGTTTTCAAAGCTACAGAGGGAATCGTAGCTCATGCCTGCCTAAGCAGATAACCAGAAAAGCGAGTGAAAAGGTCAGTGGTTCAAACAGCACCTGAGACCTTGATCCAGTCAGCAGAGATGAGCACACAAACAAACACACGCATTGGCTAGGAGATGAAAAATAACGCAGCAGGCGTGGAGAGGAGAGGATGCCTTTTGTGTTTCCATAACTTATTTATAAGCCAATTATTGTATCAAAGCAATTTCTCAAAAGAACAATATGTGAAGTGATGTCTGCTTCTCCTGTAAAGGATTTTTCACAGCTTCTTTTACCTGCAACATTTGGCCCAATTATTCTCCTGAAATGATGGGGTCTACTTGAGATGAATTGCGTCTTGTTTCCTCTACTATCATTAGTGCTCACCAGCGCCTAATCAGAACAGAAAACGTTCACAGCTGAGTGTCTATTATTTAGACTATTAATGGCCAAAGTGCCTGATTTGACTGTAGAGGGATGATAGGGATGATTGAGGTGCCACAAGATGGTAGCTCATATTTTAATTTATTACAACTTAACTTCAGACAGTGTTTAGAAAGGCAAAAAATGTCATCCCTAGATGAAGCAGGACTGCAAGGTTACGGTATGCAAATATGTTGCACTTGTCAACTGTAATTAAAAGATGAGGGTTGCTAAAATTTATGAGGGACTGTGCGTGGAATTGCATTAGAATCTTTGAATCCCTTGTCACATTAATTGAAGGTTAGTTAGTGACAAGGGAAATGATGACAGAATAAACAGGTGAAATGATATAGATGTGTCTCACCGGGTGAAGATTTATAATGGCTGAGCGTGGATGTGGGGAGGACAGGTTTACTGGGTAATTAGATATTTTAAAATGGAGTAGAAAGTGTTGTTTTGGTTGTGGTGGCACGCACACACACAGACAGTCCAAGTATAACTATTTGAGTGAGGGGTCAATAATAGTTTCGGCATGTATTTTAAGTTGTGTAAAATTTAAATTTTGCCCAAAACATGGAGAGTAAGATGCCTTTTTGATGAACTCATAGTTTGTATAATATATAGTAGCCCTGAAGAAAAGATGAACTTTGTTGGGTCAGGCCTTTGCTCTGTAGGTGATACTCTACAGTTGCACAAACAAGTTGCACAAACCTAAAAAGAATGTAAAAACTAGAGACCACCTTGTGATGGGATCACACCAGCTGTGATGCCCATCAACATGTTGACAGTCCAACCCATGAGTACTCATTAGTCATTACTACATTGCTATCAGCCATGACAGTGTGGCTGGTTTTCACCTTGTGACCTTGAGAGAGAGAGAGAGAGAGAGAGAGAGAGAGAGAGAGAGAGAGAGAGAGACAGACAGTATATGTCTTTTGACACATATTGCATGTGTCAAAAGACACATATTGTGTGTGTACTTTAGATGTCTGTGTGTCTGTGTGCAGATTTTGTTACCACAAAATCACATCTTGTGACGGGATCACACCATGGTCTCCAGTTACATGAGCACTCAGTACTCATGGATTGAAGCACACCCATCCTCGGCCTTCATTTTGAGCTCAGTTACACACCTGTGAAGTTTTCTGACTGCATCTTCACACAGCTGTGACACATGTTGGTAACAAAATCTTTCCACAGTCAGACAGACATATGAACTGCCAAAGTACTCAAAACCACATCTGTGGTTCAGGACCACACTTTCCTATAATTGCACACAAACACACATGCACACACTCACAGGGTGAAAACAATACCAGTCATGCTGTCATGGCTGGTAAATACCTGAGGATAAGGCCAGCACTTGATATGATGACTTAACATTTTAAGTCACTATGTCAGCCCTCCAGGTTGTCACACACTGACAGGAGACTTATGGATTGTCTTAAGGCCACTGAAGTCGGAGCCTGTCAAGTTGAATCCTCGAGGGTCGGCTGAATTGATTCAGTGGAAGCATATCACAGGTTATATTTACCTAGTGCTATGACAGCTAAACAGGCTACTGAATAGAAGGAACACTAGATTAGCAAGATGTAGAGTGTTACATCTCTGCAGAGGCACAAGCTGCTTGTGTGTACTGGTGTATTTGTATGGCTGTACGTGTGTGGGGACAAAAGGTAAATACTTTGAAAATGGCATCTTTTCGAGAATTATACAGCATTTCACAAGGGGCGTAGCATTTTCTCAGCCTACATGGGACTATGACACACACTGCAAAATACGGCACGCTACAAGAGTGATGATGAATACCCACAAATGTAAGCACTCCATGCAAACAGCTGTGTTATGTAGAGTCTGAGACTGGCCTCACCAGAAAAATGACAATATTGCTTGTATGTTCAAATGTGTTTACCCTGTGTTTACCTCCTGCGTCTGTGCAAGTTATGGCTGTTCTCTCTCAAACGATAAGGCAGGAGTAATGTCATGTTGTCATGCCTCTGCAGAATGTTTTAGGAAAGCGGATGGGTAAAAAGCATGTAACTTTGATACGCATTTCATACAAACATTCAACATTTTTGTTGATCATTTGTTCAGTGAACATTTTAACCTCAAACCTGCATTAACTGATTTTTTTTTAGTCACTTTGGGGCAGCAGAAACAAGCTGTAAACACAACATTTATTACACATAATATCACCGGTTTGCTTATCAAGTTGATAGGCAAACATGTTAGCTGATATATACATAAAATGGCCCAAATTAGCATTCATTTGGAGCTGGGTTTCTGGCCATCTAATGAATATAAATATTCACTCTCCTTTTACTTTTTGCTCTCCACCTATTCCTGAGGGAGATATCTGACTCTTTAGATGCTAAATGCTTCACTCACTAGTTGCTAGCTTAGCTATTTGCAACCTGGTGCTAAACAGGTAGCATGCAGTGGATTAAAATAAATAAGTAAAAGATGCTGAAATGTTTCTGGGAGCAGAGAGGAACTTTAGAATCAGATGATTATAACTTGTGCAAGTTTTTTTTTTTTTTTTTTTGGCAAGTACCTGCTAGCATGGGTGGTATTTTACCATGAGTATGATCTATCCCTAACCTTAACTAAGTAGTTTTAGGCAGGTAGTTTTGTGAGGTAGTAACAAGAGACCTATTTTGTTGTTTTGGTATTAGAACTTATGGGGAAAAAACCTTGAGTTTCCAAAATGTGATAAAGTCTTTATACAGTGGACTTTTTCAGGATTTCTTATGGCATTTTCACAACCTTACATGACACTACACAAACTCACTACATGAGTAGAGTTGTGATGAATACACAAAAGGATACACATTCAGGGCTAGTCCTCTTATAGTCCTTGTGTGCAGGATGCGTTTTTAAAATAACAAGTGAAGTATTGTGTCATCTCAGCACTGTAAATGTGTCGTGTTTTTTCTGCAATAGAAAAATGGGATGGTAAAGTTAATGGAAAAGAAGTAGTAAGGCTCAAATGGCTGTGGAGCGAAAGAGAAGGCATGGAGAAACCCACTGCTGAGGAGTGAGTAAGACATACAGGTAGGGAGGAAGTGGGGGAAGAATGGGAGAGACAGAGAGGGAGAGAAAGGGAGGGAGGGGCGAGTAGTGGGATAGGTAGGAGTGGAGGGAGGAGGAGTGTCAGTGAGAGGAGATAAGTAGGTTAAACTTCCTGAGCTGAAAATAGCTATCTTCTCCATCACATGGTAGCCAAGCTGCCCAGGGGAGCCTGGCCATATACAGCAGAGCCTCAGCACACCCTTTCTAATCTGGTGTCTCTCTCTGTGTTTTTCTCTGTACTCACACATAGTGCATGCACACAAAACACAGGCACATACCTCCTCCTGCTGCAACAAAATATCACTATATCTATTTAGGGCAGGCGTTTGTGTGACACTGCAGCCACAGGCTTGATGTGTTACGTTTGTGTGTGTGTATGTGTGTGTGTTTTTCTCGTTTCATTTCCCCTCTCTGTAGCATCCTTCCACATTATGAAATTAGACGCTTAATCTCATCGCACACACATAACCTAACAGTATCAATTAAGAAAACACTGTTTGTCAAATTGACATGATGAAAAGCTGAGGAACAATTTGTGGATGTATACTGGGTAAATTAACAGTAAGAGTATAATTTATATCATTACTTGTCAGATAGAGACTAATTTAAGATAAAGTAAAAGACAGAGTGAAAGGGAAATTCGAGAGGCTGTATATGTGTGTGTGCGTGTGCGTGTGCCATCCCCCATGCATCCTCCATGTTTGATCTGTCAGACATGGGTGCCTGTGTATCCTTTGACCTTCCACTCTACATAATATCAAACACAGTGAGTCTCTGTTGTGTCTCACTCTCCTCCTAAGCCTTCCCTTTATCCTGAAGCAGGTGTTTGTCATGTACCCTCTTTCTCTTTTTTTGTGGGTCTCTCCTTTCCCATGAGGCGGTTTTGATTATGTTTCACCTCCATTCTCCTCCCAGTGTGTTTGTGTGTGTGCTGTATTGGTATTCCAGCCTATTCCACTTTCCTCTGGAGAAATTGGCTTCCTTTGATGGGCCAGGAAAAACCACTAAAAGGGAAGCTTTGACTCTCTCTCGTTTTCTTTCTCCCTATCTATGTCTTCCTCTCCCTTCTCTTTGCTTTCTCTTACTTGTCCTTAACTGTTCCCACTCCATCTCTCTCTGAATTTCTCTCCTACTCCTTCTTTTCAGTTTGCTTTCTTTATCCTTTTCTGAAGTCTTTCTTCCCCAGCCTTCAGCTCATCTTGAATAGACACACGCACATATTCATGCAGCTTAAACACTGACTTTCAATTACCTGGCACATCTGCCTGGACGTGCCTTTGTGTGCAAGTATGTACTTTATTTGCAGTAAAAGACACCTTGTGCGGTGTGTGTGTACAGTGATAAATCTTTGGGATGAAAGGGAAGGCTAGCCACCCTAGGAGGTAAATTGAGGTAAATTGTGTGATTGAGAACTTAAAAGCAGGCCAAACATCAAGCCCATTTGGGACTCGGCGGGGTGTATACTCTCCACGCAGCTTCATTTGTCTGTTCCTCATCCTTTCAAAGGCACACCTCGGGAGAGAAGCAAAGCAGAGGTGTGTTGTACATCACGACCTAAATCGTTTAATTATGCACTACGATCTTGTGCTTTTACCCTTGTACGTGTGAAATCATACAATGGGTGTAAATAGGTGCACAGCAGGTGTAAATGAAGCTTTTCTTAAGCCCGCTTCGGTGTGCATTTTCTGCCTTTGCAGTTGGTTGGCTACATGAATAAGTCTTCATGTGTCAGTCACTGTAAATAATAGTACACTAAAACTATAATTATAATTAGAAGGTCTGTGGGTGATTTTGGAAAAGTTTCATAGGTCACATCTCAGTATTCAAGATAGGTGAACTACTTTTAACAAATAGCAATAGTTCAGAAGAGTGTAATTATGTGTTATTATCCAGCTCCATCTAACAGACTCTTGTAATTCTAATTAAAGGTAATTGCATATAATTAACAGGTTATCATTAAATGGGGCTACCAAAGGGATTACAGCTAAGGCAGCGTAAGAGTTTGTAACCGGATTTATTCCAAATTCAGTTATCGCTCTCTCTCTCACACAGCTATCTGGCTAACCAACAGCTAACCCTGTGTGTGACACTGGATTTTACAGTAAACCCTACGTTTTCAGGCAGCCATTCAGGCTGTTGGCCATGGATAAATACTAACTCCTTACAGCTTATTAGAAAACTATAGTCAGAAACAAGCTTCAAACACATTACCGATACACAGGGCAGTTTGTTCAGAACGTTTAACACGGTGGACGGTGTGGATGATAAAGTGTCATCTGATTTCGTTTCTTGGGCCGCTCAGTTAAAAGAATAGTAATTCTGACTTGCATTTAACTGTCATGTTCATGCATCTTTGCAATGAAGAAGATCAGAATTACTAACCAAATCGGTTAGAGGTCTGCAGTGGAGATTCCTGCATGCCAGTAGTAACCCTCTCATTACTGTATAAATGCGTCGTCTTCTGTTATCTCATGCTGTATGGCATGGTATATATCATTTTCGAGTGTTTTCCATTTCATGTGGAAATATGTCACATGACAAAAGTTGAAAGCACTCCCTCTGTGACTTGAAATAAAACGTAAAAAAAATTTTTTTTGTTTTTTGGTATAATACATAAAAAGAGGGTTTGTCAAGCAAGGTACATCTGTGCCGAAAATATTTATTAACTATTCATTTTCTCCCCCCTCTGTCCCTCTTCTCTCCCTCGTTGTCACTCTCTCCAGGACATGGGTCCTACCAGCATGCCCTCTGTGCCCCTCATGGTGGGCTGTGGGGTTTCCTGTGCAGCCCTGCTCATCCTGCTGCTAATCTATGCTGCCTTCTGGAGGTGAGAACACACACACATATGCATGTACACACAGGCTTGATGATATCCTGCTTGTTTCTATATTCACACACCCTCCCCAACCAGTATTCCATCGACCCAATACGTGTGCATACTCTGCTGTGCCAAAACTCCAGTGGGGCCTAATAAGGAACAAATGGTTCAACTACAGCAGGGGGGTGGTGATTAGTTTTTTGGTAACACACATGACAGATGGCAGAATCAAGCTGATGACTGCAATGTCCGAAAAGTTGCTGTTCAGTTCATCAATCTGTCATTTATACTTATCTCACACGTCTGTCCTCTCCCTCTCTCTCTTTTTTCTCTCCCGTCCTCGGCTCTGTAGGTATATCCGTTCGGAGAGATCGATCATCTTGGTGAATTTTTGCCTCTCCATCCTGGCCTCCAATTTATTGATTTTGGTGGGACAATCTCAAACGCTTAGCAAGGTAAGGCACAGATGCACAAAATGAAAACATACAGAAAAGTCTACTCTGAAATAGCATATCCACAGTAAATCTAGTCAACGCACTTGTTTTATACTGCTTTAGACTAAGCCTTGTATAAGGCCTAGAAACCGTCAAAAAACACAAAACCCTGCAAACCACAGGGTTCAACACTAGACAAGGTTGATGCAGTGGAGTGGAGTGGGGGCTGACATTTTTGTGACTAAGAACTGACTAAGCATTTTGTGGACAGTATCGATCAAAATTACACAAAACACAAAATTACAGTAGAATCCTATTCCTCTGCTCAATATGTTCTTTATCAGACTCCCTTTGTCCTCTTTATTTTGCGGAGTTTTCATTTTCCTCTGCTGACTAATCCTAAGAGATGATTTATCATTACACCTCTCACCCTTTTTTTTTTTTTTTTTTTTTAACTTTTTTGTAAAATTTCTCCATCTGTTTTATCTCTTTCTTTCTCCCTGACTTTCTTTTCTCTTTAGGGCCTCTGTACTGTGACTGCTGCCTTCCTGCATTTCTTCTTCTTGGCGTCCTTCTGCTGGGTGCTGACAGAGGCATGGCAGTCCTACCTGGCCGTCATTGGCAAAATGAGGTCACGACTCATTCGCAAGCGTTTTCTGTGCCTCGGCTGGGGTGAGCGTCCGCACGCACTTCGCCACATGACCACAAACGTGACTGCAGTGTTAGGTTTGGCACCTGGGTTTGACTCAGTTTTAGTTTTAAGACGTGGTCACACCAGAAAAGCAGCACAGCAAAATTCACCAGTGAGTCTTTGTGAAATATCTGGCCCTAGAAGTTCAGTGTCTTAGGGATTACTTACGTACTGTACATAGCTCCCTGTGGTTCTTTCTGTTTTCTCTCTACTGTGCCTTTACTCCCCCCGGCATGTTGTTCTCAGGATTATTCATTATTTCATTCAATAAAGAGGGAAAAAGCATTTTGCTAACAGGACACAGTTTATCAAAAAGACACATTTGTATTTGTATTTTACAACATAACTATTAAGCTACGGTGGCTTCCTCCATTTTTGACTCAACTAACATTCCCTCAGAAGACAGCCCTGTCAAGACTATAGGTCAACCGTGTGAATTTGTCAGCGTTCACTGAAGTTGACACATCGTCTGTTCATTTCAGATTTACTTTGCCCCCATGACTGAATCCATTAATCACAGCAATCCCGCTGTAATGAATCCATTCTGCCTTTAGTGTTTCGAAAAAAGTGTCTGAGTTTTAGTTGCATTTTAGTCTTTTGATTATTGTTAGTTTTAGTCTAGTTGTAGTTAACAAAAAGAGACATTTTAGTCTATGTTTGTGAAATTCTAGTCCAATTCCTGTCATGCAACATTTCGAGGCAGCACTTGTCCCCACCTTTAATGTTACAGCTGCAGGTATTGTTCTTGTCTGCTCGCAGGGTTAGCTGGGAAAATACTGCGTACCTGTTACCAGACTGTTTCATATACAGTGCTCACAACACCCTTCCCTTTAGTAATAAAACATACTCACTCCATAAATACAGGTGTCATTCCAGCTGCTCACTTGACATTACTGCAGCCACCCGTGCTCTCTACTGCAGAGCAGAAGCTGTATTTACTCTCTTGTTCTCTAATCAGCTTGTGATGAGGATCTAAAACATGTGAAAGAATTAACACAAAAATAGTCCTTTAGGTAACATCTGTGCTAAAGGATATTTAATCAGTTGACAGTGTCCGGTACGCCTGCATCGATAGCCTTTCTAGTTTAATTTTCACTGGGACTGTGGGTAGATTTAGTCAGCAATTTAACTTTTCCGTCTTTACTGGTTAACCCGTAACATTAGCTAAGATGTTCAGAGGCGTTACATTACGGTGCAGTGCTGCTTATTAGCACAACCAGCCACACATTCAAATCAACTTGTGAAGAAAAGAGAAGTCTTGGGCAGGTGAAGATGCTGTTTTATAAACTTCCGTTATCAGTCATTTGCTAATTTTGTTCATATTTCTTATTGTTGTTTTTAATTTGTTATTATTCTTGGTGTTTAGTTTTCATTTGATGAAGAAAATTATAATTCATTAACAAATAGTTTTCTCTTAACATCCCAACTGTGCATTGCTGTGCACGCACAAAAGCATATGAGCATGTTCGTTTGCCAACAGCCCTCGTAAGCAATAACATCTATCACTATGTACTTGGAATGGTGCATTGTTGATGTAATTTAAGCGATCACATAAGTCAAGCATTTTGGACAGTTAAGTTGTGTAGTTGTGTGTTAATGCCTTGAGTTTCTAGAGGTACTGCATTTTGAAAGGGGTTCTTCAATCAGTTCACAGTGGCATTCTCTGTAACACTTAGCTACTAATATAAGTTTCTGCTGTTGCTGCTATTGGAAATATAAACTGTCCCTGTGTGCCAGAGGATTTTCTGCATAGCAAATGAAGGCACTTTCCTGAATTGGGTGCAGATTGAACTACTGTTGTGTGACATGAATTGATGGCAGAAAGCAGCAAGACAGGCATATTTTCCAGGAAAATGTAACTGATTATTTTGTTGACGTGTTGAAATTGTTGCCTGCCTTATGCTTAATAACCTTCATTTGCTCTACTCTCATTTATATCTTTTTTTTGTGTGTATGCTGGTTATTTGCTCCTTCAGTGACCTGCTTTTATTTAAATTTACATTCATTGCAGTCTCTAATGTAGTTTTTTTCTAATGCAGCGAAAGCTAGACATGAATTTTCACATGCATACACACCCACAAAGAGTGTAACATTATATATTGAGGGTACAGGTATTCTCACTCCTTTGTGCCATTCATCCTCCATGTTACTCTATTATGTTGTCCTTTCAGTGTACTACAACCTGATGCAACAGGCACCAGGGATGTTTGGGGATAATCAAAACGTATGATAACATCTGCACAACACTGGCAAGATGCTTCGAGATAGCCCTAGAAATTACAACTGCAACCCCCACCACCACCACCACCACCACCACACACACACACACACACACACCATCTGTTCATTTCACTTGATATTGATCCCACAAGTCTAATCTGCCAAGTCACTGATGCCCTTACCTGATACAGAGCAGGGAGAATGTATAGATGTTGTACAGTCACAGATAGAGAGGGAGATACTGACACTGTGTCTGTGTGTGTGTGTGTTGGGTGTGCAGTGACAGCTATAGAATTAGCCGCTGCTCACAAATGCTCATGAAATGCATGAAATAGTCGAGCAGAGTGGAGAAGATCAAACAGCTTATCCTCCTCACGTCCATTTCGCAATTTTCTCCCCAAATTATGTGCTTGAAATCAGTTGCCATGGAAACAGGGGATTTGGGGTGGGACTAGATCTGTGTTAGATCAGCAGCAGAGTGTGTATGTATGTATATATTACATATTGCTACATATTGCAATGGTTCTCCGACTGTATCTGGCATGCCCTCTTCAGAAGCTGAGAAGAGTTAATTCTCCCCCAACCCCACAATTTTTATCAGTCATAGAAAATCCAAGATGAATTTTAGTGAAATAAAGGTCAGCCTAATAGCATCAGTAAACTCTCTTTTTTTTCCCCCTGATCATCCATGACACCCCTGCAGTGGCTTTTTACGCCCCTAGGGGGGCCCGCCCCCCAGTTTGAGAACCACTGCGCTAAATGCAAGATTGATGTTGTTGTTGTCTAATTGAAACTTTGCGCATGCTAGTTAGTGGACCGGCCTGGCTCCCCACCATCTTATTTGTTAATGTTAATGTGACTTTTTCTAATTGCTTTTCATTTGCAGCCATAATCACAGCTTTGTTAATTACATGAATATTTCAGAGCCAAGCTCATTACGGACCCAACATATTTCCTTCCTTTTCTGGCACGCGCTCTGTGACACTCAGTCTCACTCTCTTTCACTCTCATTTACACACAGACACACACGCACACACGTACCCACACACAGTCACACAGAGATTGCTTGATTTAGCTAATTAATGTATGACTTATTGACCACTCCAAGCTATACCTCACATTTTTATAAACTTTCTCTCAGCCTCACATGCTCACACACTCACAGTGAAGCACAGGCATTGCTGCATGCATGGGTCACCTGTAGTAGAGTCAGTGCCCACAGGATATCAGTACAACAATAACGTCCTGAAATGCTAAATCAGAGCTTTCATCCCTGCAATGAACTTGAGCCTGAGCCCATTTTTCATGCCTGTAGGTAGATGTTTGAGTCAGGAAGCACATGCAGAGCACACAGGCTTACCTGCAGAGCACTCAGTCGGTTTCAGTCACATATGCCCATCTTACGCGCTATTGCATGGCTGCTTACCATTTGAATGGGAAGAACCGTATGGAGTTGTTCACAGTGGAGAATCGTATTTGGCCGACATCCTTCATCGTCCCCATTAAGGCTTCCTTTTATCCTTCGTCTCACCCTTTTGATCTCTCTCTCTCTCTCTCTCTCTCTCTCTCTCTCTCACTCTCTCTCTCTCTCTCTCTCTCTCTCTCTGTTCGTCTGCAGGTCTTCCAGCCCTCGTTGTAGCAGTGTCAGTGGGTTTCACCAGAGCTAGAGGTTATGGCACAGCCAGCTAGTGAGTACCACTTCTAATACCTGTTTTTACCTCTGATTTCTGTTTGGATGGACTGCAAGCACAGCACCATCCACTGTCCTCATTACGGACCAATCAAAGCATGCCAGAGTTTTCCCTTTTGTTGTCCTTTTGCTTCCTTATGTTTTAAGGCTAAGTCAGTTTTATTTTATAAGTTAGGTGGAGAAGGTGGTCATTACTTCTGCTATAAACAGCTGAATGTATAAACCCGGAATTAACAATTATTTGTATCATCAGTTTTTCCTCCATCAATCTGTCCATCCAATTTCGATACCCACTTATTCCCATCCTGTGGCACAGGGAGACTGAAGCCTGTGCCAGCATGGACTTGGCAAAATGCAGAGCACATCTTTGTATGAGTTTGTCCTCATTTTATGGACACAAGATAGTGTTATTAATTCCAGTTGCAAGAGGGGCTATAGAGATTCTACTTGAGATACATCAAAGTCCCTGAAAACTTGGTTTAAAATCTTTTTTTCAAGCTTTTCTCTGTAACTTTAAATAGACATGTAGTCTTTTAAAGTAGAACATAAAACATTTATTCAGTGTTCAACCATCAAAAACTCTAAGGACAAACAGCTAAATCGGTCTCATCAGGACTATGTGGTTGGGGTTTGATCAGGTTTGCCCGACAGCGCTGGCAGCATAAGCACAACAGCCCCTGAATCGTCAATTCTTTTTTTAATTCAAATGTTGCTAAATTCTGATCGACTCTTATGAACTCTGAAACAAAAATGCCGAAATCTTGCAAGTGTAGCAACCAAAACTAGTCTAACGTTTTTAGACAGGACTCCATCGCTCAAGTGAGAAGCTGATTGAGAATATAAGCTTTTTTATTGCCTTTGGAATAAAGTCAGTCTAGTTGACGTCACGAGACGATCTACCTTACATGTTCTGAAAAGGACCAAGTCAATGGTGTAACTGATTGAATGAAAACACATCTTAAAAGGTGCTTACAAACGTGTTCCCTCTTTCTGTACTTAACATCTCATTAATATGACAACTGTACATGGGCTTTTGGGCTGTGTGTTGTTCGTCTTTTGCTTCCTCTTTATTGAGGGTTTCAGTATGCTCTGATGACATCACTGGAGGACACATTTAAACTCATTAAGTCTGAATGGCTTTCACACCAAATGAAATTTCACAAGACCATGTACAGTTTGAGGATATGTTTTAGGTAATGCGCATAATAAATCTGCTCAGCACTGAGGGCAATATTTACTGAAAAAGGCACTTACCTACCCATAGAAATGACTGCTTTATCCCTCACTAAGGCTATTCAAGTAAATGTGATATTTAATTGGTTAAGTACTTGGTGCTCACAGCAAGTGAAATGTAAGACCTGAATGTGGTAAAGAGATATTATATATACCAGTAATTCTGTGGTTTTTCTGTATTTTGTGTATAAAATGCTTTTCTGTTTTTCTCTTTCTCCAGTTGCTGGTTATCCCTGGAGGGCGGTCTGCTTTATGCCTTTGTTGGGCCTGCTGCTGTCATTGTGTTGGTGAGTCTGTCCAACTTACTCTTTCATCACGAGACTCCCTCGCTCTCAGATGAACCATCTCACCGGTTACACTGCATAATTCTACAAATATTTAAAGTTACCCTCCGAGCGAAGAGCTTCAAAGCAGCTACCCACTGACCTCTGAGAATTTTTCCTTTCCCTCCACTCCCACACACACACGTGAGCATGCACAACCAAAATGATGAGATGAGCACTTTGATCCTTCAGTTTAACATGTCAGCCTCGAAAAACAAAACTGTATTCCAGCAGACAAGCGCTTCCCAGCAATACAACACATGTCTGGACTGAATTCTAGGCCAGCAGCCAAATCTCACTGTATCCAATGTATTTGAGGCTAAATGTTTTTTGCAAAAACTCCTTTTAAGGCATAAATATGTGACTCAACAGTGTGCACCACAGTCACAGTAATGTATCCTTTGTTTTTGCCAATTGCTATGAAACAGACATTTATATGAAATAAAGTATAAATAAAGTCTAAATAAATAAAATAGCTCCCTATTGTTCCACAGAAAAATTGAGTGCATTGATTGCATCTCAGTGGTGTTTTAATCATCTGTTGCTGTGTGCTGCTGTATGTGGTTGGTTCTAGGATTAGTTAATTTCTCCTAAATGAATCCCTGGGTGTATATTTTCACCACTAAGCTTAATAAGTCTGGATGGGGTTCTAAACTTTAGTTCGGTAATTGCTGCCGCCTCTGTTGTTGTTATAGTTGTGTTGGTTTTTTGTTTTTTGTTTTTTTTTTTTGGTGTTGTTTACGTGTCTGTTCATGCTTTAGGATTTTCATTTCTTGTTGCTTGCACCCTTGCTGTATGGTACATGTCAGAAAGGAAGCATAGATCAGACAGCGTCACAGGTGCGCAGAGTGATATGCACGTTTTTGAAGTAAATTCCTGACAAGAGAACAGCACTTTGACAGTTTCTTCAAGCTGCAGTTTGGGTCACATGGGAATACAGGATTATATACGTAATGCTGAATATTCATGATTATGATAATAAAGTCACTTCTAATACTACTGTTATTCAAGGGGTACACAGCCATAGAAGTCAGAGTCAGAAAACACTGCATAGAAAACAATAATGTATGTAATTCCTATAAGTGGAAATATTATTATTGAATAGAATTGGATGTAAAATTACGTGTTTAGATTCACAATTCTATGTGACAGTACACACACAGGTGGTGCTTTATCTAAAGAAATGTGTGCTTAAATCTATAAAAGAGAAATTAACAAACTATAATGAAATAAAGGTCAGGCATTTGGAACCTTTATGTGTAAAAGGCCAAATGTTGTAGCCATCATGTCAAACCAAAGGACAGTTAATCTGGTAAGTGTCTGGTGTTTGTTGGTATATTTCCAACTTTCCTTCATTTCTGCGTCCACAATGTCGACGTACGCTCCACACCCCAGCTGCTATGTGATGTTCCCCGGCCCCCTGGTGTTGTTGCTGGGGCCTCACTCTAACAAACAGCTGTAATGAGAGTGGGACGTCGGGCAGAGAAACACAGACCTTCCCACAGGACTCTCCTCTAATTAATGAACCTGGCCTTGGGCAAATAGCAGAGCAGGATGATGCTGACTCACAGAGCTGTGGCCAGACATGACTGGCATGACAATAGTATTCTCACAATCTGGCACAGTGTAAGTAGCTGTCAGCAGCAACACACATGAGAGGGAGAGAGATCAGAGAGAGAGTTTTTAGTAAATTTTAAAAGCTGCCTGATGTAGCATACCGTAGATCCAGCAAAGAAATAGGCTTCGAGTAAAAATCCAGCTCCTGCAAAAACTGGGAACTCAACTGACCACATGAAAGTCAGACTTGAACTGCTCAGCTGCTCAGTTCTTTACTTAGGATTTCTTGCAACCATGTGTAGAATATCGAAGATTTTTCTGCCTAGCCAGAAACTGCTGTTGGTGACAGATGAAGGCAGGAATCAAAACAGACATTCAGTTTAGGACCTTGATATGGAGAGGAATGCATTGCATACACTGTGTACACTATGTACTAGAGTGTGAATGTCATCTGTTGCCAGTGCACCTCACCGCTGAAAACCAAAACAACACGAGCAGATGAATGATTAAACAGAGACTCTGCAGAGAAACCCACAGAGGGTGGAAGAAAGAGTGGGAGGGGATGTTGAAAATCAGGATTATAAGGAACATGTCAGCATCATAGAAAATCCCCCAGATGGGCCGGATTTCACAGTAGAAGAGGTCTACACGTGGCAAACCTTGGCTCAGATCTGTGTGTTCGTGTTTAATAGAATCTGTATCACTGGGTCACTATGTCCAGATGTTTGGCAAGCTTAGTTATGGGCTTCTCGTTTAATAAGAGAGGCCGGGATGAGAAGCAATCAGTGTTTTTTGTTTTTTGTTTTTTTAAGGTAGCCATTACTAATGGAAATATTGCTGCTTTAGAATGATAATAATTACTGCGTGTTGACTGTTTTATTTTAAGTGCAGCACTTACCTAAAAGCAGAGTTCACTAAACTGATACAAACTAACAGCCCTGATCCAGGACTGTCCTAGTGTGATATCACAGTAATGAGTGGGGAACTCAGGGAACTCAGACATTTCCAGAAGAATGTTGAAAATATGAACGAGTGCTGTGAGGCTGGTCAGATGGAGCAAAAAATGCTTAAAACTGTGGGGTTTTTTTTTTTTCCTTGATTTCACTCATGTACCCTGCAGGTCCCTATTTTGTTTACGCGTTTGTTCCAAGCTATTCCACTAAGCCACAGGTGGTAGTAGCGCACCAAGATATGCAGCAATGTGCCAGCAAGGGCAGTGAAAATAAACACGGTCGTGAACAAAGTAGGATTTCAGTTATTTAAAAAGTCAGCTTTGCAGTTGGTCCACAAGGATGAAGACGTAATCAATATGTTTGTTACACACACAGCGTGTTTTGATGAGAAACACTGAATGTAAACACGTTGGAACTTTTTGTTTCCTTACATGAAAACTCCAGAGAGGACTGATAGAGGCTGGTGCATAATTTCTTCATCACACACTAAATAGATGACTACACAGCAGCGCTGCGCTCAGTGTGTGATTAGTGGCCAGAAGCTATACAGCATCCATCTCTATATGGTCCTGTATATGCCCTTACATCAACGTTGCATGTTAGTGTATATCAGCATATTTATCTGGCTTTCAATAAATAGCTCCTTCATTACAACACACATAATAACTGTAAGTAATAACTGTGCTGTGTGTAAAACCTCATTGAGATGAGCTAAAAACAAGTGAGCCTGGGAGCTGTGACAGCAAAAGCGCTGTCACTTTCAGTCACCAGTATGTGGGACAATTAAAAAGTCATCTCCAATCCACTGAAACATTGAGAAAGAAATATAGAAAAGCTGTTAAGCAGTGCATGAGTTGAATCCCTGCTGGCAACCCATCTATTACGGCAATCCTGATCAAACTCTGCTTTCTGTCTCTCTCAGGTGAATATGCTCATTGGAATTGTGGTGTTTAACAAGCTCATGTCTCGAGACGGCATCTCAGACAAGTCTAAAAAGCAGCGAGCGGGGTAAGTTCCGAAACCCTCTGCACCCCACACAGGAAAAGAATTAACGCACCCTCCTGCAAAACACACACCACTTACTCATCCATCCCCACAAATTCTTGTCAGGAACTGACTACAAAATTGACTGCATTAGATAAATTTTACCCTCTGTCAGGCACAAATTCAAGAAGACAACATTTTCATGGCATCTAACTCAAGCTGCTTTCAAGGGTCTCTGAACACACACCTACTTGTACACCAAATAAAAAAAAAAAAAAATACGATCCAATTTGGCAACGGAATGACAAGACATCTGTTATCTTCTGTTGCTCCATGAGATCTATCAGCATTTCACTGTTGCTTCCACAAACATATGGTTTCAATCTAATTTTCTCAGTTTTATGTGACATAGTGTAGATGAATACGGTGCATATGAAAATCAATGGCAGATGGACACCTAATTATACACTTTAAACACAGGGATTATGTGGATGAAATCTAATGCACTATTGAAATCTTTGAAGATTTTCCTCCAGACAAACACACACACACAGTAAATGCATACATATAAGACATGCAAGCATATGCATCCACCTACAGCATTACTTCTGTGAAAGCAGTTGGCGGTTGTTCATCATCTGTACTAACCCTAAGTGTAGAGATTTCCTCAGCTCTCACCGCCAAATCCATGTTTTCATTTCCATACCTATTGATTCTGTTGTTTTCTATCTCCCTCTCTTTCACACTTCTTCTCTCTCTCATTATATTTCCTCCAATGTCTTTCTCTCGCACAAATTGAAATTGATAATTTGTGTATCGTTGCAAGGGTTAACAGTACAGATCGGCTCTCTGGGGGGTTGATTAGCTTTTGTTACCCGGTGATGCAAGTGAGATTAAGCCAGCTCACGTCTACAAACACACACACAAACAGGTGTTCCCTCCTCTGTTACAGGAAAAGTCTGCGGTGTTATCCGAGTATTAAGAACATTTCCTGTCAGGTTCTCAGAAGTGAATGTATAGAAGGAAACACACGCTCGCACGCATAACTAAGCTCTCTCTCACACACGCTTGTGTGTAGTTGGTAGTGTTGCTAACAGGACAGGCTGTCATTAGCGTAATGTATTTCCTTATGAAGCCGTGGGGATGTGGCTGGCACAAAGGCAATGAGCTGTGATGGGACGCTAATGTAGCATAGCCCGTTCATGGCCCCATCATTCTCCACTCGCTATATATATATATATATATATACGCACACAAACACACGCTGTTTCTCTCCATTTGAGTAGTCAGCTATAAGTAAACAACCAAAGGAGTCTTTTTCTTCACATGTACACATAAGTAACTCACACACATACCTGCATATAGTGGAATAACAATGCTTGGTGTATTTCCTGTCTGTGTCACTGTAATCTGTTAATCCACATGACTCCGCTGTAACATTGCAATGTCCGTCTCTCACGTTTATTTCTACTTGCTTTGAATCAATCTCTGTATTCTGACTGTTTTTCATTGCTGCTACTTTTTATGATCTGGTTTTAATTTGCCTGTCTTTCTTTTCTCCCTCCTCCCCCCACCTCCCCCTTTTTTCTTTTCCCGTCCCTCTCTATAATGTGTCCACTTTTTTCTCCTTTTTTTCCTGTTTCTTTTGCAACTCTGTCACTTGCACATTCACCTGTTGTCATAACTGGAACCTGTTTCCACCCCTTCCCCCCCACTCCACTCCCCCTTTCTCTTCCCCACATGGTTTTGTGTATGTGTGTCTGTTTATGTGTATGTATGTATGTATGTATGTATGTGTGTGTGTGTGTGTGCACATGTCCTAAAGTGTCCCAGCGGAGGCGCGTAGCCGACTGCTCCTGAAATGCTCCAAGTGTGGCGTGATCTCGAGCACCGCTCTGTCCAGCTCAACTGCCAGCAGCGCCATGTTAGTCCATCTTCATCTTTCTATCTCTTCATTCCCCTCTGCCTGTCTCTTGCTCTCTGTCATTCTTTCTCCACCTTCCTCTCACTCTGTCCCCATTCCTCCCTCTGTGTCTCTTACTCTCCATCACACTATCTCCGTCCTCTCTTCTCTCTTTCTCTCTCTCTCACTCTCTCTGTCTCTCTCTCTCTCTCTCTCTCACTCCTCCATCCTTTTAATCTCTGGCTGTCAGTAATGATGCAGGATGACATTCAGACTTGTCTGGATAAAAAGAAAACAAACTAATGAAAGGAAGAACACCTGCACTGCAAGCCGCCACTATTTAATGAGAGCATGTTTTGATCCAAAGCGGATTTTCCTCAGGTCGCGTAGAGCAAACCTCACCCGTGTCAAACAGTATTTGTGAATCATTTTTTGAGATTGTTTTAACTTGTTTGTAGCGCAGTATTGCAGAGGCTTAACACATCAGAGCAGCACAATGTCAGGAAGGTTTTCAGTTATGCAAGCTGCATTAACTTGACAGTGTGACAGTAAGGCATCAAATATCAAATAGAGCTAAATAAAAGAATGAGGAAAAACTGACAAAGCATTTAAAACACATAACCTCCCGGTGGCGTTACATTATTACTGTAGCTGAGAAAATTTCAGTCTTTCTCTATAGAGCATATTTTTAGAATTTTGCTGCATTATGCCTGAATATGTTCAGGTCCCACTTTTTGTAAAAGGAGCAATCCACTAATTTTTACATGTCAAAGTCAATTTAGTAGTGAGGAACAATGCTGCACAGCCTGTGAAAACAGTTGTATAATGTCTTCTGTGGCTCTGGTAGAGCTTTGTCAAGTTTGAGAAAATTGCATTTTGGAAAATGCTGCTTAATCCAGCGTTTTTAAATCCCATATTACTCTGATGGATATTAACATGGGTTCATGATACGTACTGTATATTATCCTCGTTTTTGTTTTATAAAAATCAGGTACTTAATTACTGCGGCTAAAAACACTTTCTCCTTTTCCCTTATAATTAGTGCCAAGTTGTGGAGGCCTTTCTTGGAAATAGCCTTGTAATTTACAGCTAAATACCAGCTGATTTTTAGAAAACTCTGGGAAAGTTTCCAGGAAATTAGTTGGAAAACTGATAAAATAAAGAATTACCGAATATGCTTTTAACATTTTTTCTTTCCTTTTCAAATGCATATTATCCAGTGCAAATCTGTCAGCAGTATGCTGCTGTAAGACACCATTTGGGATTCAAAACAATCTGAAATCACTTTAGGTGTCCTTAAAACTGTTGCTGGAAACACACTATAGAGACAGGAGTAGATGTAAGGCAGTTATATATATTTCCCGCACCCTTTTTCTGAAAGTGCTATACTGTACTGCTACTCTCTGAGTTTAAAATATCTCAAAAGCTCCCTACCACTATCTCTTCTTGGGTGATGACATTTGAGAAGGTACCACTATATGCTAAAAGAAAAAAAAGATTTATACTTGTTTCTTTTTTAAGATTGTTCATTGTCATGGTTTCATGTTCAGTGCAGTCACTGCAGCCAGGCTCTGAGTTTAAGACCTTTCTCCCATTTTACCGTTACAACAACAATCGTGTGCATACATAATCTGTTTGAGGCAGAACCTCTGATCTTAGTTGTGTTGTTGTAATGGGATGAGATTGCGTATTCGGTCCGTTTTGTGTTTTCACTGCCATTATTGACTTTTTTACTTACCGATCACTGATCTCAGATCTGTTACTGTTATTTACTGGAATAGCATTTGAACACAAAACTTTACTCCCTCATTCTGTGTTGCATTATTATATAGTAAGTTTGGTCTATTTTTTATCTAAGTGTCCCGGTACAGCTTTAAAGACTATTACTTGGGAATTTATTTCCGGAATGAGATAACCACCATATTAAAATTATGACAAAGCAATTCCAAGCTTTCCACATATTTCTTTTCTCCCAAATGACTTTGTAGCTCTTTGAAATATAACTACTCATTAAAAAACACTTAGTGTACAATGAGGTGCACTTGTAATGTTCTTTTTCCCACAGTGTCCGCTGCTGTTACTGTACCATATTGTATGCTTAACATCACAGTCCACAACAGCTGGAAACTTTATACATTAATAGGAGGATATCACAGCTTTGACTTTATTGCTCTTTATTCTCTTTCATTCATTGCTTTCGGCCATGCACCTCTACAGGGACGTGCAAGTTTCTCAGCGTAGCTACACAGAGCTGTCCATCTGTCACACTAACGGCTGTAAAACCATGAATATGTGCTCAAACACCATGAACATTTTAAATTGGTGTCTGACTCCGTGGAGTCACGGACACAGATGCACACACACTCACTCGCTCACTCCTCAGAAGCCCCCGTGTCAGTACTTGTCAATGGCCTGTCTTTCCCTTTCTACGGGGTCCTCTCCAGATCGTCTCACAGTCCGCCAGCATGACACTTAGTGTGCATCAACCATGTAATTGTGAGCCATTGTCAGTCTCGCAACTATCTACATGATTACACATCATCTTCTACTTCTCAGTTAGAATATTAAGTCTGAAATCTCAGTGTGCCAATCAGCTTCAGATTGCCCACCAATGAACATATGACTGACGTGTGTGTGTGTGTGTTTGAGAGGTTGAGTTAGGTGACTTAACAGAGCTGGTTTGTCTGGTTTGAGACTGAACCCCTTGTTCCTTCTCCTTCTTTCCTCTCCTCTATCCCCCACCCCCCTCTCTGTCTCCCTCTTTTTCTCTGACAGGGCGTCTCTGTGGAGCTCCTGTGTGGTTCTTCCTCTGTTAGCATTAACCTGGATGTCAGCAGTGTTGGCCATAACCGACCGGCGCTCCACGCTCTTCCAGGTGAGGTGTCTCACAACACCGGCAGACGCTCACAGACTGTAACTCTCACAACATACACCTGTGATCCATCGCGGAGAAGCTGCTTTAAAATGTTGTAAGGGATCAGAAAGTTCAGCACACAGAGAACGTGTCATACAGACAGAAGAGTAGTTATAAGGTACATTAAGTTTCTGGAAAGTTAACACTCATTCACTCTCAGATATATGACAATGATGCACATTAAAGGATTGTCAAAATATGGACTTACACAGAGAACAGTCGGTGCTGGTGTTTCGACTCATGCATCATAAACGAGTGTAAACTCTGATGTGAAATGTGTCCTCTGTAAAGACAGAGTAGAAATACAGTATATGAATGAAAGTATGCATGACTGTGATGATTTCGTATGAGTAAACATGACTTGACTGACTCATTTCATTCCCATATCAGTGTTTCTGTAACAATTACTGAGTCATTTCACTACACTGTTGTAGTAACAGAGACTATAATGATACAGTGGTTCTCAAAGTTTTCCCCACATCAAAAAAGCATTTTACATAAGCTAAATTACATTACATTACATTTTCAGATGTATCAAAACAGGGGGGAAAAAATTTCAAAAACGTTGTAGATGGATGGTGACAACAGCTCATGGTTGCTGGCTGTCATGGTAACATAGCACGCTTTCCAGATTCACAGAAGTCAGAAACAGTGACTGTCAGAGCAGTGATTGAAGGATTTGTCTCTGTAAACAGAGCTCGAAGAAATGCTAATACATCTCAGTTCTCAGAACAAAATTAATTAAAAATAAAATAAATAATTAAAATATAACTAATTGGTTGGGTCATGTAACTTAAGTGTTTAGCAAGTCTGCATCATAACATCAAACGGCTTACTTCCTTGTTGACTTTCATTTGATGCATGTCACATATGACGTGTACACACTACACTATTGGTGAGATGCAAAGAAAACAAAAAGGCTGTGAATCACTGTAATAACGAAACAATTCGCAGTAACTGACAGATCTTTTCTGTCTCCTCCAGGTCCTTTTCGCCGTCTTTGACTCTGTCCAAGGCTTTGTCATCATCACCGTTCACTGTGCAATGCGCCGAGAGGTGAGTCTGGTTTTCAGCTGGTGAGACCAGCTGCGTGAATCCCAGACATGCTGAATTCATACATCTCTAATTCTGCCCCACACACTGACCTCAGCAAGGCTCACTCCCCTCGACAGGTGGGATTCATGTTCGCAAATGTCACGTTAGTTTCCAGGTCAGTTTGAAGTCACGGCAGATCACAAGCGGCTCAGACATGAGAAGGATTAGCACAGTATTTATGCCCTATGTTGCTGCTCTTCTTCTTCTTAATGCAGTATGATAGTGCAGTATTGTCCATCTGATCCAAGGCTGCTTTAAGGAGCTTACTAAGATGATGTATGGAATAAGACGATAAGTCCCTAACTAATACCCCCTAGTGTCTATTTGCCACAGGCTTTGCCATGCCCCCAGGGATGCTGAATTTTAAACTCATTATGCACATACAGTACATGTATTCATGCCCTTGAGACAGACATTTACACACACACTCATTTTGCTATGGACTCACAATTGCACTAGCAACATTAATGGATTTACCGTGTCATCGGTTTTCCATAACTGTAAGTGTGTCTTCTGTTGCTGATGCATGTACACCACGCACAACCTTGCCTATATCCAAGAGATCATTACGATATTGAATGCACTGCAATAGTGTAAGTGAATTTTTAAATGCTCAGAATGCTTAGCTGCATTAAATCAATATCACAAAAGCGGCAGGGATCAGGATACAGTAAATCCAGGAATTATTTATTATAAATGTATGAAAATCCCCTGCAAGAGCAAATCCTTCATAGCTGCAGAACAACAGGAAAAGGAGAGTGCCACACGGGGGGAGGGGGTAGGAGGGGACCAGGGGGGAAAATGAGGAAGCATTACAGTGCAAAACAAGAGGGAAGGCAATACAAAGTGTGATATTATGTGAAGTAAACCGAAGACACAAAACGTGCCCGGTGAGCATCACGGCGCGTAGAGCTCCTCGATAGCGCCCGCTGTGGAGAATGAAAGGACCGCGGTGGCACAGACGGCCTGCTGAGATCAGTCGAGGAGAGGCGACCAAATGAACATGTGTGATGCTAAAGGTGTTGTGATTATGAGGCAGTGGGAGAGGGAAGCAAGGGGGAGATGTGAAGGATAGGCATATTGTGAGGAAGGGAAGAAAAACTGCATGCAGAGATCTGTGGGGGAAAAAAAATGTGATTCAAGAGCGAAGCAGGGGATGATAGTAGGGGAGCAGGAAATAGAGGGGAAGTGGAGAGAGAGGTATAGACCCATAGAGGGGCTCTTCACTTTGAAGTCACAGACACACACAGTCATGCTAAAAGAGCGCATTGAACAAATGCCACTGTAGATGAGTATGGACATACAGGAAAGGAATGAGCACAAGGAAACAATGGAGGAAATACACTAGCCCATGAATCAGTCATAGATGCTCCTCCAATCCGCTCCATTTGTAGCTACACAAACACACACGCACGAGTACAGACCACCCAGCGAGAGTGAAGATGCTCTCGTTCGCTCTTGCACCGCTTCTTACATGAGCACTCTTGTTTCCAGGCATGAGATTCTTACGGGATTTGACAGCAGCAGCCTTGAGAAATGATGTTGCTCCTCAGCAAGTTACCAGGATATCTATAATACAGAGCCTGATGGTGGTGGTGGTGGGGGGGGTGGGGGGGGGGGGGATC
The DNA here is from genome assembly GCA_037833715.1 of Toxotes lorentzi. NCBI lineage: Eukaryota > Metazoa > Chordata > Actinopteri > Toxotidae > Toxotes > Toxotes lorentzi. The sequence goes on from JBBMJY010000005.1 coordinate 14,070,242, forward strand.
TCAGAGTTGGCCATGAAACATTATGCACAGGGATCCATTTGATTTGAGCTGTGTTACAAGAACCGGCCCTTTGAGAGTGAGCTGGTGTTAGATGCTTAGATGTTGTACGTGGGTGGATAAAGATATACAATATGACACTGGTAAGGCCCAGAGGTTAGAACATCTATATACTGTGCTGTTGGTTTTAATTAGAACTGCGCACCACTGATTTCACAAGGCTCAAACAGTACTGCTGTGTGTTTTCTGTATCACCCCATTTTTACATAAGCAACAAGCTGTGCTACTTTGTGAACAATATGGCGTTTCCATTTACCTTCACACAATTTAGTATTCACTGAACGTCTGCCATTGCGACGGTAAAGATGAAGAATATAAAATATCTGAGGAGTGAGTTGCCCAAGGTCCAACATTTACCAAGCTAACTTAAGTAAAAGTTCCTCCACTAACTTCTTTCCTTTGCATCATCCTCTCCTCTCCCTCATCATTCTTGACCCCTCCCTTTTTTTCCCCTCTCTATATTCATCTTCCCCCGACACCCATTCCTTATTCCCCTCCCCTTCAGGTGCAGGATGCAGTGCGCTGTCGGATGGGGGGATGTAAAGACGACAGCGAAAACTCACCAGACTCCTGCAAGAATGGACAGGTGCAGATCATGGTGAATAGCATTCCATTTCATCCCACACTGCAATCCATTAGCCTCGGACTAACATTAACTAAACTGGAGCTTTCCGCAAGCTTCAACCCCAACAGAAAGAAGCATGATTGCCATTACTGAAGTGCTCAAACTCCTTCCTGGCTCTCTTTTTTTTTTTTTTTCATCCTTTACCATTTTTTTACCTTAACAGAAATTCATTATTGCTTTATGCATTTTTAACATTTTACTTTCCAAATGTGTTTGATTTTCATTCCCCGTAGAAATGCAATTTCACTCCCAGCTTGAGACTAACTCCCTACAATGCTGAAACAAGACATAAAAAAGTTGTCAACAAGCACCTTTTCTGAAACAATATCCTGCTAAAATGAATATCAATGCATTTTTGACATTCTTGTCATTTTCCCTTACCTCAGTAATTCAATAACTCAGGATTCCCACCTGGACCTCATGTATTACCGAAAACGACGCTTCAGCACTTTTATTTACTTTTAACCTAAACTTCTTCGTCTTTATTTGAAGAGCACAGAGGTCCTGTAAGGTTATTGTATGCGTTCCAAATGTGGCTAATAGTGTGATAAATCATATAGACTCGAACTGCCCTGCCAATGTCAGTACGGTCAAACTGCTGCTATTAGAGCATGAGCAGCTCTCACATCGCCGTTCCCTTTATTTCTCCCTCAGACCTGTTTGCAGTAACGATTATGGGTTTCTGAACGCCCCTCCGAGGTTATCAAGATTAAACTTTGGAGCCATCATTCTGCCCAGGGAAGCTGTTATGACACATTTTCTGTCTTTGTTTTCATAACCGAGAGGAGCATTATAATCAAACTGCGCTTATTTAATTTTTGGTTAAATGTATTGTTATCACACACACAAGCTCGTAGTGTTGGCTGGTTGCTATGCCAACGGTTGCACTTGAGGAAGACAGTTGATAAGCCTTCATGTTTGCTCCAGTTTGTTTTGTTTTGTTTGTAAATGTGAATGACTTTAAAGGAATATTTTCACGGCAGCACATGTGCACGGACAACTGTTGTATGAATACCCTTGGGAACATTAATTGTGATGGATAATTTGGTGAGGCTGCCACCAGTAATATCAGCATCAATCAGCAATTACAGTGAACACCGTCCTCTCAGGTGTTCTTGCTGTACTCAGAGGAAATCTCATTACAGTGTTAAACTCTTGACATGTAGAAACAGCAAGATGCAGAGCTGTAGCTACACCTTCTTGTTAAAGTTGAACCAAAGCCTCAACCTTAGTCTCTGATTAAATCTCAGCGCTGTCCTCTACAACACTGCCTTTGTTTCCTCCTCTAACATTTCAACTTCATGTTTTCCATTCATTTCTTTTATACCATCAGAAATGTCCAAATGTGAGCTACTGTGGGCAACAGTGTGGTTCCCTGCGTTACGGCACATCCCCGTGCCTATCGGGTTCCCACTCACAGCCATTCCCACCGTTGTGCCACCAGGCATGCCAGGGCCAGGGCTGTCTCCACAGTCTGCCCTGCAGCAACCACAACCCTGGGCTAGACTACACCCACGCCCGCAGCCACGCACATGAGCATACCCCCATCCTGAACGATACCCACAACCACGCTCATAACCATAATCACGCCCACAACCACATCAGCAGCCATCCAGTATGTCACCTGTAGAAAAGACGCAGTCGTAACTAATTATGAGTAGTCAAGTTGATAGGAGGAAGGTGCAATCTGTAAAGCAATATTCTTCAGCAAACATGAACAAATATTAAAAGGAGGAATTTGACATTTTGAGAGAGAGGCTTACACATTCTTTCTTACTTGCCAAGAGTTAGATGAGATGATTAATATCACTCTGTCTTTACTCTAAATAGCAACTGATTAACATCTTTGTTTAATCTGCACAAATAAATGAAGGTTTTACACAGGGTTATGTGCAGCACCATTTCTTGGCGAGACACAGTGACTTTTTGGAGTCTTGTCTTCAACATGGGACCACCAGGCAACCAATGGAGTCTTCACAAGGTCACTGCTCTCGGCCAAGAAACAGTCCTGCATTAGTGAGGTCAGAGATGCCAGTGGGCATATTTCGTTAGCTACTGTTGGACAGAGCCAGGCTTGCTGTTTCCTCCTGTTTCCAGTCTTTGTGCTAAGGTAAGCTAAGCTAATCTGCTGCTGGTTGTTGCGTCATTTTTAGCACACAGATGTGAGAGTGGTATCAATCTTCTCATCTAACTTTCAGCAAGCGGGAAAATAAACATGTAAAATAAGATGTCAAACTATTCCTTTAACGAAAAAAAAAGTCATCATGGCATCTAAGTTTGTTTCGATTACATATTGCACCTTTAAATCTAAGTAGGAATAGTTCTGCTGTATAAATAGAAAGTACCACTTGCAATGTTGCAAGGTAAGCCAAAATATATGTATTTATAGTATAGCTCTTGCATTCAGTTCAGCAGTAATCTCAATGCCTTATGCTTTAGTATGTTAACTCAGTCTTTACTGTAGGACTCAGACAATTGGACTGTATTCCCTTATGGTCTTTTTTTACCAAACAGTTGTTGTTGATGACTCACTGTACTTAACCTGTGACCTTTTTCAGAGACAGCGTGTGATAGTTAAAATAAAGAGGAGCTGTTTTACTCAATTTGGAGTGGAGCGAGAGACTGAGAGAAAGAGAGAGAGGTTTCTTTCATATCCTCATTTGTTCATTTAGTAGAGACCCATCTATGGTGCTGCGGGTGATTTACGTACTAAGAGCTTTTCCGCTCCTCTGAGACCTTTACATATTCTCTCCTTCTCTCTTTCAATATTTCATTTCCCCCCTTTCCTCTTCTATTTGCCTCTGTGGCATGCCCAAACTGTCTAAAATCTGTAGTTTATTATCCAAACAAAGGCTTTTGTAAGTGAATCCCGCTGAGGACAGGAGGAGGCTCTGTGGTGAGAGAAGGAGGACCACAGCTGCATAGCAATGAGCTTCACTTTCACTAAAGTTAAGGGAAACTTGCGTGGTGGCCATTTTGGAGACAATACTTCTTCATTTAATCTGCCGCCTTCTGGGTTTCGGAGTTTTTCTTTACCCCAAGGAATAGTGCCATCCCTCATTTCTCAAGTGAATTCGAGATCAAAGCAAATAAACATAATTTTTGGCTGTGCCCAAAATACCTAATCTACATAAAATCTGAATATTGGGTGCAGGTTATTCAGTGCTGTGTGGATGTTTGCATTTAGGTTGGCGGTGGGAATAAATTGTAAAAGCATTGGAGTTTCACATTATATATATTTTTTCCAGTCTAAGAAAAGACTCAGCTAGAAGACAGCTAAGTTCCATTTCACCTTGCACCGCAGATAATAGTTTTGCTGCTGTGTAAATTTCTGTCCCTGTTTCCATTCAGACAACACCAAGGTGACTGATGAGGCATACACTAGCATTACGTAGCTGGCAAAACTCCACAGCGTTCTGCTGCTCTTTCTCAAAGTCTGTATTTGGATCTGCTGCTGTGAACCGGTACACATCATGAAGCAAAGTGGAAGCAGCGTGTGCCATCAGACAGCATTCTTTTGGTTTGAAGAGAGCTTTGGACAAAATTGCTCTAAAAAATGAAAACTGAACATTTGTCTTTGTCACCTTTTTTTTTTTTTTTTTGTTCTTGTTCATAGAGGGCAAGTGTCACCATGGCAACAGATCCTATCCTCTTCTATACAGTCAAATTAGAGCATCAGAGTCATTGGATACAGTATAACCATTCGAGATCCAATCACTCATCTGGTCTGTTCTGTTGCTAATGTAGTGAATGTACATACACACACTCATTGTGTTTTCTCTCCTCCTTACCCTGCCTCTCTTTCTCCCAGACGGATTTTGAGAAGGACGTGGACTTGGCATGTCAAACAGGTGAGCGCTCCCTTCCACCTGATTTCTCTTTCCCTCTTTTACCTTTGTCTCTATTTTTCTTCTTCTTCTTCTTCTTCTTTTTTATCTCCCATTGTCCAACACAGGATTAACACTGCAGAGAGGCAATGGGGATCTGTTTACATTCCTAGTTTGCTGCTGTGCATGTTGATGAAATGACAGTCAATGATGTGCTACATTTTGACACAGTTGTGCGCAAATTATTATGCCTTATCAATCACACTGATTCTGCCCAGTAAGTGTTCAGCGAGCATATGTTTGGATGAGACTGTGTTTAATTGTGCATGATAATACCACCCCTCAATGTGCTCAGACCTGTTTCACTTGCTGGTGATGATGGTCTCGTGTGTGTCTGTGTTACAAATGTACCACAATATCGTTTATGTTGTGCTTTGAAATATTAACACAGCGTCGCTTTCCCCCTCAACCCTTGCAGAGAGAGGACACCCATGTAAGTTTTGCACCTAACTGACCTACTTAACACTGCCTGGTCTTCCCTCAGACTTCAGTAACTCCTATAGACGAATCCGGGTCGTAGGTGAAACTACAAAATGTTGAGTTCGACCACAACACATTAAAACAACCGCCAGATTCGTCTATAGGTAATTCTCTGGGACTCCGCTGTTGGATGCAGATTTGAAGGGATCAGACTGGTTCCCACAACATGTCCAGTCCTTTCACATCGCTTTGCACCAACAGGACGGTGAAACAGAGAAAATGCTAGTTTCTGTACTCAGCCAGTGCCCTTGCTGGTCTGCTCAAACTCAGCAGGATCCAGCTTCAGTTTTTGATCAAATGTGTAGCTTGACATTTTGTCACATCAATGCAGTCTACGTGAAAATGGTCTGTGCTACATGCTTTGGTCTAGAATTGGATTTGGGGCGGGAGGGGCACAGAGTAAGTATTCTTCCCTCTGATGGTGACAGAATGAGCATGATGTCTAGCATGAACTTCCAGATTGTCTGAGTTGTGTTTGATTGTGATGATAGATTGATATAAGTTGTGATCAAACATCATGTCTCATCAGCATGTCATAGGTCATTTTGGAGTAGCTTTTCTAGAGATGTACAGCGTCTGTTTTTTTCTGAACAACATGCATGAAAGCTAACCCAAAAGTAAGTAGTTTAATGTTATTAAAGCACATAAACACAAACAGACTCCCGCTGGTACGGGAGTAATAAGCTGGAGAGTGAGATATGGGACGGGACTCGGTAGCAAGGGACTTTGGCTCCATTTCATTTGAAGCACACAGCACTTTGCACCGAGGGCTCTTTCTCCAAGCTAATAAAAATCCTGGCTGACCAGCAAATCTTGAGATGGAGGAAGTCTTAAGGTCACAGTGTCACAAGCAAAACTCATCATAGTTACCGTGAGCCATATAAGCCCAAAATGAGAAGTGAAACTTTTCTTTGGAGGTGCAATCTGTCTCACGGCCAAATCAAAGCTGCAAACAAACTTCAACATCAATATCTAATTTATGTCTTATGTGTGTGTTTTGTCTACCTCTCTGTCAAATGTCTTCTATTTGGCATAAATTATAACATATTCCTTTCCATTTAATCTCCATTCCTCTTTTTCATTCCAAATATTCCTCTTGTCCCTTCTTCTATCCCACCAATAAACTCTTCACCTCTGCTTCTTTTTTCCCTTTCACCAACTACCCTAACTCCTGTATCCCTATCCTATGCTTCTCCCTCTCTCTCTCTCTCTCCCTCCCCATGGCTTCCCTTCTCTCCCCGCATCTCCCTCCAGTCATTTTCAAGGAGGTCAACACCTGTAACCCGGCCACCATCACTGGGACCCTTTCCCGTATCTCGCTGGATGACGAGGATGATCCCAAGCTGGCGGCCCATCAAGAGGGGGTCGGAGTCAACTTCAGCTCCCTCCCTGGGAATATTCCCCCTCCCAACCTCATTGTACAGGTACGGGACTGCAGTTTATGCTGACAGACAAATTAGATCGCCAGTGTGGTGATCTGCTTGGTTTATCTGTCCAGAAAAAGAGCAGAAATATAGATAAGATTAAAGATTCTCTTGCCTCCAGTGTTACACTCCATTATGTGTTTGATCTACATGTAGCTAAGCAGTTGATTTCTTGCTTTTTTTCCCCAAAGGTTCCACCCCTTGGAGGTCTCAATGAGCTGAGTGAGACGCCCCTAAAAAAGGAGGTGAATGTGGATCAGCAGAGGCAGCAGGGGCAGCAGCGCAGCGGCGCTCCAATCTACCTGTGCACCGAGAGTGGCCTGGGCTGGGCACGACCGCCCGCTTCCTCCAACAATTCCCAGGATGGAAGTGCCGGAAGCGGTGGAAGTGGAGGAGGGGGAGGGAGTGGGGGAGGAGGGGAGGGAGACTACATGGTCTTACCTCGTAGGACGGTCAGTCTCAAACCTCCAGCGCCCTCCTCCCAAGGAGGAGGCTTGGGACTGGGGGGCGAGGACAAGCCTCTCAACATCGCGGTGGAGGATCCTCCCTTCCCCCCGCCTCCCTCTCCCCTGACCCTCCACCCAGCTGAGAGCGAGGCCTACCCAGCGGATTTTGTGCCGTCCAGTGTGGGCGACATGAACATCACCATGAACCTCAACCGCTCCTATGGGACGATCAAAACCATGCCCCACGGGCACGGCCACATGGTGGCTCAGGGTGGTCTTGTACACTCCCACGGAGGACACATGCACTCCCACGGGCATTCGCTCCAACTGAAGCCGGGCCAGAGGCCGTCAGTCCGACAGATTCTGACAGGGGGCACTACAGTGGAGAGAACCAGGACCCTCCCACGCAACTTGGGCAGCACCAACGCCAACACCAGCCTCTCAGCAGGATCCCTAGAGGTGGGTGAAAGGTTGAGGGATGGGGGAAGGAAAGGTTCCCAGTGGTGATGGAGCTTCCTCACTATGTCCACCTTTCACCTGAGCCGCATGGGTTAAAGTTATGAGTGTGGTGGTGGTGTGACTATATAAGTGAAATTACAGCAGTGGATTGATAAAGAGAAGAGAAAGCGAGCAAGTGGGAGGAAGTGCTCAGCAAAAAAGATCCAGTCATTTAATGTGTCTATGTAAGGACTTTAAACACTTTCCATTATTTAAAAAAAAAAAAAAAGACTATTTGCATTTAATGTCACCGAGTTAAAGAATGCTATTAAAATAAGGTAATTTGCATCCTGAAAACTGAAACTATTTCATTCAATTAACATTTCTTTTTACCTTGGGAAAAATAAGATGTAATATTCTGTTCTAGGCTAATAGCTTGCGTCACGTATCTATGACTACAAAAAGACGTGGGAAGAAGAAGTGAGTCTGGGTAGTATCCGGTGTGGCTTTCAAATAAGTCAAGAAATGAAATACATTAAGAGTATGTCTAACATGCTACAATAATAGCACTGTTGTGTGCCTTCGAAGTCTGCAATAGCAACTGCTATAATTTTCAGCTGAGTAGTATTTATTGCTGCTGACTGAGAAAATGAGCACTGAAATGAGTTATTCTCATTATGGCAGATAGCTTCATCTTAGTTTACTGTGTGTGTGTGTGTGTGTGTGTGTGTGTGTGTGTGTGTGTGTGTGTGTGTGTGTGTGTGTGTGTGTGCGCTTTTCATCCACACACCAAAAGCAAACACAGCCTCC
>JBBMJY010000005.1:14078508-14103953 GCA_037833715.1 Toxotes lorentzi
GTGTGTGTGTGTGTGTGTGTGTGTGTGTGTGTGTGTGTGTGTGTGTGTGTGTGTGTGTGTGTGTGTGTGTGCGCTTTTAATGTGTGGTTGATACCCCCTCTGTACTGTACAAGGTGGCATAGCAGATGGACTGAGACAGACAGGATCGGAGGAAATACCCCTGGTGAATGTCTCTCAGTCCACCTTAATTTTACACACACACACACAGATTGATGTACATGCACCCAAAAACTAGCACACAATAACATGGACACATGAACACACATATACACATAGACACACTTTGGATCTTCCCCCTATGGCATCTTACTGACTCACAAGGTTGATTAAAGAGATGGAAACGACGCTTTCCCTGAAAAGTGCAGATGCTTCATTTAGGGATGAGGACGTTAAGGACGAGTCATTAAAACTCATAAAAAATCACTGTCAGAAGAGCTACGAGTGCACTCATGAATACCAAAAAAAAAAAAAAAGAGGGGGAAGAGAAACCTGTGGGATGTAATTTACTGCTATAATTGTGCCCTATTTGAATATGCTTGATTTGGAGATGGATATCAGAGCATGCCTCTCAAGATTAAATCACAGTAGTGTTTTACTCCCCCAATTCAAATACGGTGATGGCTAATGGAAGGATCACGTAAATGTACTCAACAATGTTCATCTCCCTTTTGATTTTTAGTTAGAGGATTGTAAATTTTAACTCTAAATTATCTAGTTAATGCAGGATAAAAGGTTTGCAAGGTTTATTATCCTATCATCGTAGTATAGAGACCAGTGGAGGGAGGATTGAAATATAAATTATCTTCTTACAACAAACTATTGGCTGTAGAGGTCAGATTATCATACAGTCTCCTCTGTTTAATACATGTAGGCAAACTCATGAAAAACTAGCGTGTATGTAGCTGGGTATTTCTTTTAGGACCATCACGCCATCATACAGGAGCAAGGAATTCCTTATGAATTTTGTATGAGTGAGTTAGTAAGTGCTCTCTGTGTATCCTCACCAAAACATGCAATATACTGCGTGTATATGCATGCTGCATGTCTACCATATGTATACAAAGAAAACTCAATCTCGGAATTGTTCTGTTTAAGGTAAGGATTTGTCTGCAGGGGGGGACAGTATTTGCTTTGTGTTTTACAAGCAGGGATGGGTGAATTCACAAAGTGAAGAGGACATCTTAGAGGAGAAACTTACCTCTCTATCTGTTTGCATTCCTTTACCTTCAAAATCCTTGGCTGCTATAGCATCAGATCAGCAACTCTGCCCTTTGACAGAATGAATGCAGCTTTTAACTAACTGTGGAGAGCAGCTCCTCTCCCTGCCAAATGCAAATCTGGCAGACAGTGAGAGCCAAATAGGAAGTCGGAGATGGAATGTAATGCAATGCAATGTCAGGGCCAGATGAGTTGGAAATGTCTGCAGCTGTTAAATTGGCGGCTTGTGTGCCATTCGCTATCGCGAAAGAGGCACTTAAGAGTAGAGCAGTGGGGTCCAAACAAGATTAGAGGATGAAAACCATTTCTCATATGTTTGTTGCAGCTCTTTTAATCGGAACAATTTCCAACAAATTCTCCAAAAATAGCAAAGAGAATGATTCATACTGGAGTTGTAATGATTGTATTTGAGACTATGTGAGCCGAGAAATTATTATTTCATTCTAATTCTGGGTTATTCCACTTCACTAATCTCATTACATTGAAATAAACTGAATAATTTGCTTTTTGCTTTGACATTTGCGAGAATATCTGTATCATGTTGGGCAGCCAGAGCATATTAGACCTCTTCTTGGTACTGAACAATGGCTCTGAGAGGTCCACAAAGAGACTAGAGAGGTCTAAAGTTCAATAGTGGTTGAGGGGTGGTCATTGATGCTTTCTTCTCTCCCCCTGCCCCCCCTCCTCTTCCAGAGGAAAAGAGTACGGTACTCTGAGCTGGACTTCGAGGTAAGATCTCTGACCTCACCCCCTGTCATCAGCCTGTGTCTGCTTTCTTGCGCTTCTGCCAGGACTTGAGTAACGCATAGAGGAGCAAAAAGCATTGCTAAACCCCTCCCCTTGGCACCTGTGTCTCCCTTGCATTTAGAACAATGAACTGTTTTAGACCTACCTTACAAGGTATGCTGTTTCTCCAACAGTGGCCTTAAACCTGTCCCCTACCTATTATCTGTCTTGCTGAATAAATTCTTGTTTCAATTTACCAAAGCCTTGTGGGAACAAAAACATCACATTGACATGTACAATTGAAGCAAATGATTCTGTCATGTCATTGTTGGGGTCCTGGTTGAAGAAACAGCAAAGTAGAGTGCTTTTTGTGTCTGAATGAACACAAGTAATTTAGTCCTGGTTCGAAACGTATGTGACCGTAGTTGATTGGCTGGTTATATCTGTTGGAACGACATGGGTTGGCAGTGTGTGGGTATGTTTGTGTTAGAATGACCTGGGTGTCCTGTGAATCTCCAGTCTCTCTAAGTATGCTCTTGCAAAAACCAGAGTAAAATTAGTGTACCCCCCCCTTTGTTCTGCTGCTTTTTTTTTTGTGCGATTTCAGTGTCATTTTAACTGTTGTAAAGACTGGACATTCACCTTCCACCATGGAGATATATTCTGCATATACAGGGTATGAGTGATGACAAGCTACTAACAGTGACTACGGCTGATCGTTTTACTTAGCTGGCAAATTTACTGAAGAGTCATTAGTGGCCGCTGCATGAACAAGGAGACTGGCTCTCATGGAAATCAACTCTTTTCTCATCAATTGACTATTGACTTTTGAGAAAGAAGTTGACATTGGAGAACCACTAAAATAGGGAAGTGTACACTTCCATGACTTAATGGAAGGCAAACTCTCATTTTCGACCATGTTTTTTTTTTTTTTCCCTAAACTGAGTTTGCCCACCTTCTTAGACTGTCAGAAATCAACTTTAAACTTTCTGAGTAGTTTTAAATTTAATTAAGAATATAGCATTTTAGAGGAAATAATACTCTCCTGAATACTTAAAGGGGTACTCCAGTGACATTACACTTATAGTGAGAGATATTTCAAAGCTCTGTGCAGCAGAAGCTAAAGTATTCCTGACTAACCAAGATAACCCTGATGACGGCATCAGGCTTTTATAGCACGGCAGATCTGCTGAACTGTATGTGTAAAATAGTGCCCCTTTAACTCAGTGATCTTTTGTTTCACCTACCTTAGGTCACACTTTCTTGAAAACCTAAAGCTGTGTGACTCAGACAATGATATGCCAAAGACAAAAAGGGAAACAAAATGCGTAGTAGCAAAAAGACACATAGCAAGGAATTAGTTGCACCTTAGCTGAGCACAGCTGAGAGTTTCTGAGAGCTCAGAGCGCCCACTCTGAAGTTACTGGAGCCAGTGCTAATCGCCAATCCTGGCCGGTAAGTGTGCGGGTGTGAGTGCTGGCATCTTGCCCCTGTGTCACTTTCAGCCTTGCAAGCTGCTTTGACGATTAGCCACTGTCGAGCAGCTCCAGCACTGCCCATTAGCACAGAGAGACAACAGCAGTGGCACTGACAAATGCAGTTTGCTGTCAGAGAATTAAAGATCTGGATTTAGCTGCCATGTAGACAGACTTATTCAGAACACAGGGAAGGCAGCCTCTGTCAAATATCTTTTCACTAGGGCCAGATCCAGTCCATCTGTTGGATGTTTAATGAGATAGACAAAATCCTGAGTTAACAGGACCACCAGCTAGCAAGCGCCAGTCTGTAACAATGACATTTCCGTCAGTCATTTTCATCAAATTTTCACTTAAAGGACTCCTCTGCAGCACTCCCAGTTGCCAAATTCTTAAAGACTGAGGAAGTGGATGATGTATGAGCATGAGCCAGCAATCAGTCGATCTGCCGGCATCCTTCTCTAACCCCCTTTCATGGCTGGCATCACTGCAGTACCTCGGCCCTTTACCCATCTCCCTTCCCCTGCCTGCCCATATACTGGCCCCCCTTTCCTTTTGTTTTTTTTTTTTTGTTTCTGTTTGGTTCATTTTTGCTTTCCCTTCCTTTCTTCCCTTCCAGAAAGTGATGCACACTCGCAAAAGACATTCTGAGCTGTACCATGAGCTTAACCACTCGTCCAAGTTCCACACCATAGACAGGTATAACAGGGACGCAGCCATGTCCACATTCAAGGTAAGACCATTGCCCTAAAGAGGATGGGAACCCACTGTACCCCTGCACCTCCACTCCCCTTCACACTTTGTCACAGCCCTAAAACCCCACCCCGTTAACACGAAAGAATTGATACTGGAAACCAAACACTGACTTCTGTGCAGATCAAAATAGATATATATGCTTCACAGAATGTGGTCAGCACTGGCTAAATGTTATCGGCACTATAATGACAATGCATTTACTTTTAAATGCGGCTTTCAGACAATTATAGTCATAAAAATTCTGAGCATAGCTCCCAGTCATTTACAAACATGAGGTACTTTTGAAAGTGGTTGTACTCATTATGGTATTTTTTTTTCCCAGCCAAATTGCTGCCTTAGAAATGCGAAAACATTGTTTGCTCTAACAAGGGAACTTGAATGTAATGTGAATACTATATATATATTCTCTGCCAATTGATTAATTCACTGCTGTACTTATTATCCGCGGAGGATTGAACAATTACTGCCTCTTAAACACAACTTTAGATGCACATTCTATTTCCGTTTTCTTACTGTAAATCCCTTTTATGTCCGATGTAACTGGCCTGAACTGAATTCATTCTCACTTCTGGTTATTGCCTTATTAAATACCTGTCAAAAAGAAAATGATCACATGAGCTGTTAGCTGAGGGATAATCAATGTTAGCCTGTTAATGAAATCCCAATTCTGTAATTTAAGATCTGTGAAACTATTTCTCACCTCACCATATTGCACTGCTGGAAAAAAAAAACCCACCACATTTATACCCACAAGTGCTTTGTCTTTGCCTGTCACACTGGTTAATATGTCTGTTTAATAGATTCATTGTTTATGTACTGTATGTGACTGTTTGTGTAAGTGTGTGTCTGTGTATGTATGTGTGTTTATGTGTGTCTGTGTGGGTGGTTACAGTAGGTGGGTGTGTGTGTCAGTGGGGTGCTTGGGTGGGCACCTGTGCGCATGAGACACAGAAGCATCTTTGAATCATTAATACACCATTAGCAGCAGACGAAAGAGTCCCTGCTTGCTCTGCACTGACCTTCAGAGGGCCAGTTTCATTAAAATTTAAACACACATGCACACGCTCGCACTCCCCTCATCTGCTGAGCTTCAGTGCATAGATCCATGATGAGTTAGTCAGCCTTGATAGGTGTACTTTCCCCTGGCATGGACGGCATGCTGGTTCACATCTAATTTACACTGCCAGGAGAGGAACAGGAGCCAGCCTGACATCTCTCATATTCCGTGTGCCATGTAGCCACACACTTACTGTATACACACACACACACAAACATGCTGCCATTTCCCAATGCCAGACCAGCCTTTTCCTTCATTCCTTATTTGCTCAACGTCTTGATCAAGATTTTCAGTAGCAGTGGCTGACTCCCCATTCATTAATGCCAAGCAAATATTTTATGGAAGAGAAGAAAAATGGCAGGCTGCTTGCAAAGGCATGAGCCATATATTAGAAGTCTTGGGTTCTTAACAGTTGAGCTGCAGCATGCTAATGTGCCTCAGAGGAAGCTCAGGTGTGCTTTGAGATTGTGCCCAAATGTAAAAGAAATGAAAGGCCAGCCACGAATAATAGATAGGCTGTATTTAAACTAATTAAGACAAATTGTGGGACGCATATTTCCTCTGGGTTAGTGACGTCATGTAAGTTATGAAATGAAAGGGCAGCTTATGGCTTACTCATCCAAATCCATTATGTTAAAAGTAAGTAGGCAGTTCACTTAACTGTGAATAATTACACGGATAATGCTATCAGTGTCAGGCCTTTGACAGGACCCAGCTTGAGTTTAGCTCTGCTGTTGTCAACATCTCACTTTGAGAGTCACCCCCAGACACGGACATGCTGACTATACAGTAATTATGGAGATGAGAAGGGTGTATGTGTGTGTATCTTTGTGGGTGGGCATGCGTGTCCGTACACTTGCATATTACAGTGCCTACGTGTGTGGCAGCATGCCTGTGTGTATAGGAAGAAGAGTGTGTGTGTGTGTGTGTGTGTGTGTGTGTGTGTGTGTGTGTGTGTGTGTGTGTGTGTGTGTCCACTTGTTCCTTTTTGTTTGTGTGTTGCTCTGTTTTTATGTTTGACATTAGACACGTGTGTTGTACTGCCTGTGTCTGAAGCACATAAACTGTGTTTAGGAGACAATTACTGCATGAGTAATGATATAATCGTTTCATAATAACGTTAATAACCTCCTTTCTATGCCATATGACAGACGCTGACAGTGATTTTCACATAAATTACATGAGTGCTGTGATTTCATAGCAAACATAATTGCATTTCACTAGGATATTTTCTCATGGTTAGATACCCAAAGTTCTGTGGAAGCTGATAACTTCATATGGCCAATTGATTTGGTCACTTAAGGACAGGCACTACTGAGCATCTTCACCTTTAAATGATGAAGGACGTTGGCCTGATCCAGGCAATATTAGCAGAAAGAAAACCCTCACTCCCCCTTACCTGCCTAATGATGACTCATCTACCTCAAGCAATGAAAGCCTACCTCAAAAACTAATTAACCCCGCTGACTTTTGCAGGCCTCTCTCTCCTTTAAAGTGCCTAAACAGTATTTTAACCCAGACCCTAAATACCCTGCAACCCCCTCTAATCACCGTGGCGGGTGTTCGTCCACCACAGGTCCCCCCTCCCCCTCCACCGAGGCACAACACTGAGCCGTCGCTAGTGCGCAGAACTTCCCTCGTTTACAAAGAAAGTCAACGTAAGACATGCTAAACCCCACATAAACATCGTGCAGTAGAGCCCCTCTAACTCACTCTAAAGCAGGCAGATGAGTTGATGTGCTACATGTACGTACCCCATAGTTTGCCACTGTTTGTTCTGCAGCTGTGTTTTCATGCTGCAATAATGTACATTTCACATGTAATTGACTGCTGGTTAAACTCTTCCCGCAAGCTTAGCAACTCTAAGGAGCCACGGCAGGCCTGTCAAGCTTTGGATTTCTCCACATGTTGAAACTGTGTATGTGCATGTGGCTGCAGTAAGAGCAATACAGTAATGAGCATTTATGGTAATGAATTTGGAGGGTGGTGTCTAATTTTTGTAGTTTTTCCTAAACCAGAAAGAGCAAAGGTGTAAGAAATTCATTACCTTATCTGCTAATGTAAGCTGGAGTCCTAAGCATGTCCAGTGAACTAGCTCAAGGGCCAAGGAGTACAGTTACAGTTTGTAAAAAAGAAAAAAGAAAAAAAAATAGCCCTTTCATGATTACCTCATTTACTCTGTGCTATTTTCTACTCTCTGGAAGTTGGTCCAGGATGCTGTCAGAGTTTAGGTTAAAGATAGCACTCCTGCTCTTTATTGGATTTGGAAAAGTTTACACTCAATCAACCCCAGCCAATCCTACCCGAGGTAGACTTGAGTTTGCCAGATACACAAAATGCAAAATAACATGAAACATAAAATAGTAGATCTGATATTCCTCCTCATCATATTAAATATTACTATGACTATCTAATAGACCACATAGATGCTGAGGATCCTGACATTTTGCCCAGGACATGCAGATTTAGCTTAAGCCTTTCAGCATGATATAATGTATGCAGGCCATCAAGGGCTTATTTAAGACCCTTCTTTAAAGATTCCCCTTTTAAAACAAGTCAGCTGAAAACATTAAAAAGTCAGCCCAGGACAGCAATTCAGATCAACTCACCATGCCAAAGCTAATTAGCTACAGCTGAGTTGATGGTTAGCAACTAAAAATGAGAAACTTCTGTCTACTTTTGTCTACCTCTGTTTGAAATCAAGGAGCCATTGTTTCAACAGCTCCTAAGAATTTTGATGATAATAAATCTGCTGCTGTTATCATTGTAAACTGCATATGTGCTATACGGGAATCAAAAGCTTGACAGGTGTAGCAACAGTAGCTCGGTGCACGTGCGACACTATTTCAAGACTAGAATTCTGTGTTGTTGCATTAACGCAAACAGTGTCAAAGTATACGATTACTCCATGTAACTCCTCATCTGCTTCCTGCCAGCGCTGTCTCATAGTGAAGTGAATGTATTTGATGAGCCTCAATGGTAGATGATCCCCTAATGGTGTAGTGGTGTAAAAGTTCGGTGCATCACAGCTTATATCCCTTGTTTTTTAGCATTCATGCAATGAATGCTAGTTTCCCATTCCCTCATCAACTCCTATACAAATCCATATTGAACTATACACTCTAGAATCACTATAACCAGAGAGGTGGATTTGTAAGGTGGCCTGATGCAGGACCTTTATCTTCCATGATAAAACATAAACTCATAAGGGATTTTGTGGTTGTTGTTTTGGGGATGTGTTTTCATCACTGTAGCCCACAGTGTGGTGGGACAATCCATATAGTCATTGTGTCCATTTCAGTGCCAGAGTTAAATCTTATGATGTAAACAACATAACCAAGTGATAAATCAGTTCATAAAGACAATGACCCATTCAAAGTGATTTATAACCACCTCATAAACCATGATATTCTGTTCATGAGCTCGCTCACTGGCACTGAAAAGGGCCAAACACGATGCATTTTGTATGGGTGCTGATGAGAAACTCTCAGAAATATCACAAAGGCTTATGGGGGTCAAAAGAGACCTGATCCATTTTACCTCTGTGGAAAGGTAGGATCTCTGTGTTGGCTGTGTTGAGCAGATGAGTGGATATCAGAAAATGTCCCACACTTTTTTTTTTTTTTTTGCTGTCACATCTTATCCAATTTTCTGTGTAAGTGCAGTGGGCTTAAAGTAGTCTTGGGCATTACATGTGCCATCACAGATAGAATCCACATACTTCAATCTCTTGATTTCATGCTTTTCTTGTCTTTCCTCCTGCTCCATTCCACCCCCTCATACTTTTGTTAACTCTGTGTTGCCGGGTAACTGGTAATCCCTATATTTACCTCACCGATAGAAGGAGGCTGCTAAATAATGACTCAGTGTTACGCTAAACAGACAGAAATGAAGTAGTGAGAAAGACATGAGTGGAAACAAGAGGGGGTGCAGACATTATACTGCAAGACTCCCCATTAACCTCAGTGTTGAAAATCACCTTATATGTCTTTTCTATTATGTCGCTGAGGCTAGTGGAGCAATTTCTGTACGCCGCAAATAAATAAACGTGCATGTTGCCCTCTGTTACATATTCTGTTGAAATTTTTGAACTACATATGCATGACCTTTAAATTCTGCTCAGCAAAATGTCTAACTGGTAAACTATGGCTAAGAAAGGTCACTTGCAGGTTGTGACACAAACATATATCTCTCCTGCCGGTTTCAGACATCTCTGTGCATTTTTAATGCAGAAAGATGCATAGCAACTTGTTCTGCATTCTGAAAACCGGCTGCAAGAGTTATAGCGGTCGCAGTGAGAAAATGTTAACTCCTTAGCTATTATTTTGCTTTGCTGACATCAAAACGACTGTGGCTGACCTTGAATCAAATGTTTTATATATTTATATACATATACATACACAGTTGTTAGCCCCAGTAAAAGAGTAATATCTGTAGTGTTGTATTATACATAATACACTTGTATTATACTCCAGTCAAGTGAATAGAAAGTGGGCTTCACATTAATGCTAATGACAAAAGCAAATTCAAATCTGCTCAGTTTTAAGTACAGTTCATGCTCTGAAAGGGGCCATATGGCTAGCAGAGGAATGGAATCCATTTCCATTGTGTCTCCCATAATGGAGGCATGATACAAATGGAGTCAGTGGGGTTATTGAAAGACAGAGTGGATGTAGTTTGCAACTCAGTATGTTTTAGCATTAATGTCTGTGCTAATATTTAGCTTCTTGGTCTCTGTCATTGTGGAAGTATCGTTTTCTCTCCTCTCCGCAGGGTTCAGAAGGTCATAACACAAATTTGCATGCAGTGCCCAATGATGCAGTGTTGTGCCTCTCTGTGTGTGGGATGGTCGGTCGGTATCTGTGTGTGTGTGTGTGTGTGAGAGAGAGAAAGAGAAAGAGAGAGAGAGTTTGCACTGCATAATGGCCTGGCTGATGCATTTTTTAGCTCTCAAATGGGATATATTTCCATCCCATCGTCTGCTGTGTTCTTGATTAAATGAAGCATCCTTGGCTTCCCTCTCCAGATAGACAGTGTGGAGTTGTGCCGAACGCAGTGGGATGGAGAGAAAGACAAAGGAAACAAGTTCTCTACTTTGTTGTGATTTCACTCATGCTAGATCAGAGCAGGGACAAGCAGCAAATTTCCCATTATGAAAGATGTATTGCAATTCAACCTAAATGGCCGTAGGCATGTGTGTTAATTCTACAATGAAATCCTACTCTGTTAGGCTACATATAGAAATATATTGTGGTATAGTCTTAGAGGGTTCTTCCATTATCCTGCCCCATAAAAGAGAGGTGCAACCTGAGGTGCTGTCTTTATGCATCCACAGTTAACATTAGTGTCTGTTATTGACATTCTAACAATGTTTTCAGGCCACTGAAGAGAAATTTAGCTAAGGTAATGTGTATGCTTTGAGGATGTCTCATGTAAAATGAAGATGTATAATTTTAAATGACAAAGACCCAATTTTTGTTGATTCAGTGAGGGCAATTGGCCTGCACTTGCAAACCCCGCAGGTCTTGATAGTCAATTTGCTGGCATTAAGCTAAGGGGCTTCAATTTCACATTCCAGCAATAAAGCAAGTCCTCGCCTCTTCTTCTTCTTCATATCTCATTCTCCCCTCTATTCATCCTCCCGGCTTGACATTTTCTCTCTTGCTGCGTCCCTCATTTTCCCATTTCTCCCTCTAAACTCAGCCCTCGGTGGCACGTTTGAGGCATTAATTGAATAATTAATTCCTCTCATTAGCTTGTTTTTAATTATTTCCTTGCCCCCATCTCCGTGCCAAGTATAAACTCATCAACTGTTTTCATCCTTCCACATAAATTGCCCATGAAAAGTGAGGGCTGGCGGAGTGTGGCTTTAGCACACTGGCTCTATCAGTGGCTCCTAATGAGCGGACTGTTAGCCCAGGCGGAGCAAGCCTAACACTGGTTTCCTGCACCAAGAGGCACAATACTAATTTAGCTCATTTAGTGTCCTTGGGCCAATTAAAGCGAGGTGAAAACGGCAGAATCCACTAGCTGGAACTGTTTTCACTATAGGAAGGCTGGCCTTGGATTCCATTGCGCTGCACTGCACAGGCCCAGACAGCAGCGAACCAAGCCTGTGTGTCTGATTGCTCGTTTGTTTGCAATGTGTTGCACTAATGGAATTTATTTGCCCTACATTCTCCGGATTTGGCTCCTTTGAAGGGCCTTATTACTTGTGACACACATTCCTTCCCAGCTAAGGGGTAAATGGTGCTAAAGACTGCTATGCCCAGTTAGTCTATTTCTGTGCCCCCTAATAAATTATGCTGGTGCTGAGTTCTATCATTATCTTGATGATACCATTACACAAACAAACACGTAGAAACCTTGAAATGCTCAGTTTCTGGTTCAGGGACTCAAAGACCACTGACAGCTGTAAAAGGACAGCCATGTTCTGGTATCCACTCAGCCTCCTCATGCATTGTTTGATGTTACTTTCATTTTCTTCATGTATAAATGTGATTTAAGTTTGTTTCATGTGGGCCTTACACTCAGCGTGTGTCTTTTCTTTGCATCTTTGCTACATTTCATTGATTTCTGTTTTGGTTTTTTTTGTTGTTGTTTTTCTGTTGTTTCCTGTTTATGTCCTTTGTTGGCTGACTGGGCCTTGTGTTGCATGCTTGTTGTCATGTTTCAGTTTGAATGTAGCGAGACAGTGAGCAGAACCATGGGCATCCAAGTCAGCAAAGGTAAAGTTCACCCACTTACCGACAACCACCTGTCCTCCCCCATCATCTCCCATAGACAGCCTGCCACATTACTCACCCACATTCAGACGCGATTTTCATTCCATGGGCCAAATGAGGGGGGCTCTGAGTGGCAGAGAGTGGGCCTCATCCCCCAGCTCTGTTGCAGAGGCATCTCGAGAAGGCTTTAGATGTTTGTGCAGTAGCTTCTTTTTTCTGCTATCTACTTTTGCACTGAATCCCTACAAATGGTTTTCTTCATTTAGCCTTGTCAAGCTTGCAGCTTGTAGCATCTTCTCCCAGAGTCTGGTGTAGCTTGCCTGTAATTTCTAGCGTTGGGCGTTTTGGCAAAAATTTCCAATTGGCAACTGTTGCCAATTTTACTATTATTTGATAGACAGGCAATGTATTCAGAGGTCTTGTGGCCCTTGCAGCCACAATAGCTCTATTTACTCCTGCAAAAATGTAATGGAAAGCACTTTATATACCCCTTTATGCCTCTGAAAAAAAGGCTCAGTGGAGCGCTGTAAGTGAGTTGTCAACATGGTTGACATTGTTCAGTTATGATATCACTGAATGAGAATCCAAACTGCAGGTTCCATCTCGACCACTGATGGTGCACAAACTGTGCTTTTAGAGGTGAATTATTTAATCACTTCTGACACTTTGAAGGCTGATGAGGCAGAAAAATAAAAGCACTCATTATGTGATTGAAACTGGCCGGGGAAAAAAAAAAAAGTCCCTCATAAATTGCCATAAATGCAGTCTATTGCAGGTGGTTGATGCCAATCCCACCGCCCGACCTTGACATATTAAGGCTTTTAAAAGTCAGTGCAGAGCAAATATGATAGATAAAAAAAATAGAATAAATTATGTGCCATTTGGAAACAAGGAAGCCAGAGAGGAAAAAAAACTATTAATAAATAAATTTGATCTCCATCTGTTTTGTCTGAGCATCTTATCAGTGGACAAAGTACAATTAAATCCTTTAAGAAAATATAGTAATAGTGCGCAATAGAAATACTATATTCAAAGTAAAATTGCTGCGTTTAAAATACCATTTCAATATGTATGTATTATACGCTGAACTGATGTTTTAGCTTTTTTTTTTGCATCTGTAACAATGCATCATATTGTATAAACGGATCATATGCTTTACTTGTAAAATATTAATGTGTGAAGGAACTGCAAAGTAAAGCTGTGAGTTTAATGTGATGGAGTCACACAATCTGAAAGTATCTCAAATGTGTGTTAAGTACAGTACTTTAATAAATGTACTTAGTTGCACTCCACCACTGATGCAGCTGTCAAAAATGTTGACTGAAAGTATCAAACTGATGTAAAGAAATTGGAAATTTCAACTTTCAGTAAATCAAGTCTAAGCTAGTTAATGAGCACATCACATCCAGTGTGACAGTAAATCATGACGGCCCAAGGCAATCTGCTAAGACATAGAAACTGTTTTAGTCTCTGAAGGGGTGAATCTTAAACTGTACATGTATGCATGGAAAGCTTTGTCTTTCTGTCTTTTCTCCGCCCACACATCAAAACGCACTCCCTAACAATTGTGTCGACTGCTTTTTACAGAAAGAAAAATTAAAGAAAAACATTAACTTATTTGTTACAAGAACTTTTTTACAATAACCACAAAAAAAAAAAAAGCTCCAGTCGAAATGCTCAATATTAGCCGAGTTATTAGAGCCCCTATAGGGAATAAATCTGGGCCCAGACTTCAGATAGACTGGGATTCAGAGAGTACAAATGACCCCTTCATGACACACACACATATACAGTACTGTATTAAGCTGCTAGCCCGTCCACATTACTACCAGAAGAAGTGCAATACCAAACACTATGATATATGAGATTTGTATTACATCATTTTTGCACTGATGTCACTGGACTCATTGCCATCAATAGTTGTTCTGAACAGTTGTGTAAAAAAAAATAAATAAATAAAGCCACCATAAGCCTGAAAAAGACAGGAACATAAAAAGAACATCAGATAACACTACAGAGATACAGTAAGGTTTATGTGTTCTAAGTCAGAGGCGGAGTCAGCAGTGTCCACTTTATAGCCCAGTGTTAACTCTTTAATGTGCTGTGTTATCTCGTACAGTATAAAATCAACAATGCTTGCATTACTAGTGTAGATAGCATTTCCAAGCACTAATAACCAGATTAGTTATCCTCTTTCAACATTACTTAGAAAAACGTGAGCTGTAAAGCCTCCGGCACTACACAGTCCATTCCTTGTTACGGCTTTTAGAATCAGCTTACTTTACGCCCACACGCTGTCCTTTCTTTTATCCCTTTTTATAGTAGTTGTAGTTGCTATTAGTGGTGCGTAACATGTAGAATTTTTTCCGTCGCCCTGTCCTTGCTTCCTCAGTCTTCCTCTCTAAGCTCTCACAGGTCAGGATGTTCAAAATACTACCCGATCCAGCATAGTTCGATAATGTGTGCATAGCCATGCCGCACTGTTTCTGTTCACGTGTGCATGTTGACAGTGTGAACATGTATATTCTCTCTTGAGAGAGATTGGGGGGGGTGGGGTGAGAGATGGAGACAAAGAGAGAGAGAGAGAGAGAGAGAAGGGGTGAAGTGTGAGCACAAAGCAATAACTGCCTGGTCACCTGCTGAAGGTGTTCGAACAATGCTGTTGATTCAGGGCAGAGTTGTCAGTGACTGTGATCCCCCCACTCCCCTTACCTTCTCCCTTCTTCACTCTCTTTCTTGTCAACCCCCACCCACCCCCTTCTTGTCTTCTCCCTCCCATTTCATCACCACAGAGGGAAAAGCGATGGAGCATTTCGTCTGCCGGAGGTGAAAAGAACTCGTCGAGTGTAAGTAGAGGGGTTTCTGGCAAAGAGAGAGAGAAAGAGAGAAAGAGGGATGAGATGGGGCTTTGGAAGGCATGGAAGCAGGCAGAGATGGCGAAAGGGAATGGATAGACACGCAGTAGCAGCACAATCGCGTTAGCCTAGTCTCCCAGGGATAAAGTTGGGTTTAACTGCAGCATTACCCACACTCCTGCATTACAAAATGTTCCTTCGCCAGCATTTAGCATGCAAATTGCCTCCTAGATTATGCCTTTTGTATTCATTTTACCAACTGTCAGGCTGTGATGCAGGGAGAATGATAATCAGGCAGATATTGCCCCCTAGCGCTCGGGAGGCGATCATCACTTTGCAAGGGAGGGTGGGGGTGGGGGGGAGTGCTGTGCTAGCACAGCAGATCAATGTGTGTGTGTGTGTATGTGTGTGTGTCTCAGATGAAGAGATAGACGGGGTTTGAGGGTGTGAATAGCTCAAACTGAATTACATGCGAGTACTTTGCAAGTCTTGGTGCAGTGGCAGGAAGGTGGGATTGTGGGAAAAGAATGGAGGAGCTGAGAGAGAGAGCGGAGTCGTTCACGAGATAGATTTGAAGAGCAGATACCGCGGAGCTCTCTACCCTAATGGATTACGTATGTACAAACAGGCACATAGATGTAGGGGTAAGAGCCATCACAGAATTTACTCTCAAAATCCTGTGAATATTCATCTTCTGAATGTTCATTTAGACATTTAGAGTATGAATATTCATCTCCGTGAAGTCCACAAGCTCTGCTGCTGCAGCTGGGTCCATCATATCTGTGGAAAGCACCAACGAGTCGTCTGTCTTGGCCTCTTTTTTTATTTTTATTTTTATTTTTTTGTCTTTGTACGTTTTGCTCCACCTCAAGAGTCATCTGGGCAAGCGATCCCTCATGCCTTTTCCCAGCTCGTATCTGTGAAATCATTATCTGTGTGAGATAACGACTCCGATTTGAATAATGGCCCTTATCTGATGCATAATGCTACCTCTAATTCTGTTTTCAACCTAATCCCCCAACATGTTTTTTACATGCATGGTGCGCACATCTTCGGCACACGTGCAGAAACCACAGACGCAGGCTTAAGGGGTTTCGTGCTTTCATCAGTTGATTTGAAAAGTTACTGACTGAGAGAGGTGGGAGATGAAGGAGGACAGGTGTCAATTCTCTAAATTAGAGAACAGAAGTACTTTTTTCGTGATAGAAACATGGGAGAGGTCTTGAACTGCAGGTAGATATGGTGCTGCTTATTAGTATTTCTGAGGTTAACTAACTTATGAGAAATGGCACTGAGTGGTGCGCCTCTCTGTGTGTTGACATTTGCAAAGGTTAGAGACCAAATCCAGATCAAATCCAGCTTCTGTGAGTTCATATTTAAATGTGTCCATCTCCAAATCTTCATACAGGCCAGAACTGGCCAAACCATAATCAGATATGATGATAAAATTGTGATCACCAAATATATTTGCTGTAATTTGGGAACACCATTGCAACCGAGATCGACAGCCATCAGCAGTCGGATAGTCAGACAGGTTGCAAACAAGCCAACAGTTTAGTCTGAGTTTATTTAGAGGTAAAAAAAAAAAAAAAAAAAAAGCGAGTGCACACAAAATATCCGCAATAATCCATCGTTGTTTCGGAAAGGTATGTGTGTGCGCATTAGTACGGTGAGTATGGTACATCAAAACTGAAACATGAAATCAGGGTTGTATTAACCCACTATGGGGGCCCAGGGAAAGTATTAACTGTGGGCCCCTGGTTTCCTGGTGCCTTTCGTAAAATGGCAAAAAGTATGGACTGGGTAAAGGATAAGACAGGTAACAGGTAATCTAGGGCCTTCAGGGTCCTTGAGGGTTTCTCAGTGGCTTTGCCCAGTTGGTAATCTGGATGTTGGTATGTAAGCTTGGTTGGATGTTGAAAACAGACAATTCAGGTAATAGTGCAATTAATCTTTCTATTTGTGCCCCAAATAAGTTTGGCTAACCTGGTGATTTTTTTTAAATCTACCATAATGACTTGTGTTCCTGTTGAACAACTCCTTCGTATTGTTGCCACCGTCATTAGTTCACATTAAAATGATGTCCAGAGCCATGAAAATACAACCCAGCTTATATGAAACAAGAACTGAACTTTAACTGAGCGCCTGCAGTTGCCGGCAACTGTTCCTTATGTTTCCCTTTTCCTTGTCCTCCTCCTCCATCAGGACAAGTCAACCCCAGAGGACCAGAGCTCCTGGGACAGCTTCAAGACCATGACCCCCGAGCTGTCCATCGTGCCTGGGGAGCAGAAGGACCGGATGGAGCTGCACAATAAGAACTGGGACTCCTCCTCTGCTAACACACCCGACTCGTCCGAGGGAGATTTCCAGACTGAAGTGTGAAGACACGCTGATGTAGACACACTCACTTGAACACACACTCTCTCATCCCGAGATACAGTACAGATGCACACAGAGATACTGAACTTCTGAAAAGCTATACATAAGTACATGATTTTTGGCAAAGATCTCACACACACCGCTCCCCGTCTCCTGCAATGTGCTCTGTCGGATCCCATACTGTATTTGTTTACTTCTGCAGTGGACAGACATGGATAGAAGACTGTTCTACTCTATATTTTCGCAGAGACTATTGAAAAGAAAGAACAGGGGCTTGACACGTCTGTGATTGAGGAAAATTTTTAAATGAACTTCAAAAAACAAACTATGAGAAACTTATTTCTGAGAAAAATGTCTTGATTTTATTCTGGAGAAAAAAAAAGAAAATCTCTGTCAATTGTTTGATGATTTGGGGGGTAAAAAAAAAAAAACACAACAAAAAGAATATTTCTGCACCATTCAGTTCTTTTTATAGCAAGGGGAAAAAAATCTCACTGAGGTTTCTCACACTGGTAGCCCCCTCTAGGCACCCTGCTTCAGTTATTTCCTTTTACCTTCTAATGGATGACAACAACATTCAATCTCTCAGTCTTTCCTCTTTTTTTCCCTTTGTCTTCTCATCATTTTATATGGATAGGAGTTGGGGGACAGGGAAGGAGCTGCTCGTTGATATGTGCCATCCTCTATGCTTGTTCCAGGTTCCAGTTCAAGGATCCCATCCATCCAGTCCTCTCACATCCTCTGTGTCAACTTCATATTCCCCCCTTTTCTTGTGTGTTTTCTATGGTTTAGTTAAAAAAATGTCCTCCCCTACGGTTTTAAACTTTTAATGAAAAAAAAATATGATTGAAACAAATAACTACCAACTGAGTTTTGTTCTATGTTCTAACTGTTCAAGAAGAATTGATTTATTTTCAGACTGCTTTGGTTTTTCTCTTCATTATTATTTTTTTCCTTTTTTTTTTCATTTCCTGTGAGAATTTACCCATGTGGAACACACAGCACACGAATGTGTTGCTTTCTGAGGTAATGTGCGCCGTATGTCATCCACCCATGAGGGAAAAGAAGGATAGTGATCGTCATGCAGATTCTCGCATCTCCTCCTCCCTTTTTTTTTTTTTTTTTTTTCTTTTCCCCCCACTGCTCGGAGATAAAGGCCTTTAAAGATTGCAGCATCTGAATCCATTTCAGCCACCACCAATCATATAGATGCCAGAAAAAGATAATATCTCTGTCATTTTCAGTGCAAATGGAATTCGTGCTTGCTCTGTTTAGCATCTCTCATTCCTCAAAAACGTATTGCTTACAGTGAACTCTCAATCAGTTTAGCAGCTCTTTTCTTCCTTTCCCAAGAACTTAAAACCAGCCATGACTTCTTTAGCTCTCGTCTACCAGCTTCTTCCCCTTTTCCCCTCCTCTGTTGCTGATTTTGCCCACCCAGCGTCTCGCTACCAGGAGGCATGAAATCTTGATGTTAGCAGTGAAGCCAGTTGTATAATTCCTCGTTCACATGGATCCCTCTCCAAGTGATTGTATCCTGCGCTTGTGATCACAGCAGCTGCAGAGAGGGAGAGTAAAATAGAAAGACAGAGAAGGAGTCACAAAGGTTAAAAGGCTACAAGGTGACAGACTGAAGAGGGGGGAAAAAAAAGAAGATAGCCAGTGGTGATGCTTCCTGCTTGACATTCTACATCCTTACTTCAGTCTCTACAGAAGAACAAGCAGTTTCTTGCTGTTGCTTCATCAGCACGTCAGGCCTTCAGTTTGTGTCAGGGTTGAGGATGAATTCAATAGATCAAATCATATTTTTTTTATATAGCATGTTTAAAACAACCGGAGTTGACCAAATGCTGAACAAAGGAACAACAGAAGATGGTAAAATGGCTAAATAAAAAAGCCACCGCAAAGGCACGACCTCCCTTACCCACAGGCTTAGAGTTGGAGTAGAGGCAGAGAAGTTCTGAAATGTACAGGGGTGCCAATCCATGTATGGCTAAAACTAAAAGAACCTTCCTGTTTGTTACAGGTAGCCAGTGCAGGGACGGTAGTACCTGGTGTAGTGCTGTCTCCTTTTCTGGTACCAGTTAGGAGTCTCGCTGCAGCGTTCAGCACCAGCTGCAGACGAAGAGGACTGACTTGCAAAAATTAAGCCTTGATGAGATTTGTGCTGTGGTAACAGTCTTCTTCCTCGCTCCTCAGCCGAAGATAGCAACCTTTCACTACAGAGTTGATCAGATTTCAGTGCTGAGTCAGAAATGACACCAAGATTCCTGGCATAGGCATGAAGGTTCAATGTCAGTGGCCCTTAGTGCTTAGCTATACTCCCTGGGGTGTTGGTGGGGCACCAAAAACAATCACTTCTGTCTAGCTGACATTCAACTGAGGACAGTGTTTTGCCATCAGCAGCATTTCAGCATTTCATAATCTGGAGGCAATTAAAGCTGGATGTGATAGAGCTGGAATCCCCCGGATTCAGTGGAAGATATAAGGCCCTAATATCGAACCTTGACGTCATCCACACGTGACTGGGGCAGTGGAGACGCTCCCCAGTCACGTGTGGACCTGTCTGTTAAGTAGGATGCAAACCACTTGAGGATGCCATCCTCGTCCATAAGACAGTTTAAAACAATGATCAACCCTGGCCAAAACCATGCTGAGGTCTAAAAAAAATTAAAATGGCACATTTACCAGAGTCTAAAGCAATCAGTTATTTGAGACTTTGAGGAGAACCGATTCTGTGGTGTGACGAGCCCTGGAGCCTGACTGGAATTTCTCTGTGATGTTGCTAAATAAGACAAAAGCTGTGTATAGACAACTTTCTGTACACAGTTTTAGACAGTAATGGACGTGGGATGGAAATTGTTCAGTTCTGATTTGTCAAGGTTAGGATTTTTAATAAGAGGTTGGACTTTTGCATGTTTACAACAGGACAGGACTGCTCCATTTGGAAGACTGCTGTTTATAATAAGAGAAACTGAGGATCCTACAGTGTCCAATGCTTCCTACATTCAATGTCCTCTGGACATTGTAACTTTTCTGGCTTGAAAACTTTTCTGTTTATGTTCAAAGCAGCTTTCATTACTCTAACAATCCGGAGATGAGAAGAGATCAGAGACAATTTTGGAGGGAAAAAAAGCAATGTGATAGATACTGGTATCCGAGGAAAAAGATCCAAAAAACATATATAGCAAGAAAGCTAGAGGCAGGCAGAGATGCAGATTAAGGGAGGGGGGGCGGGGTGCTCAAAACAGTAATTATCCGGGGATGGCGATTTGTCCTGACATTTTCCAATGCAGCCCTCAAACCATCTGTTTAAAGATCCCTAATGTGGTAGTAGTGCGGCGCAGCGCAGATGGCGAGACAAGAGCGCTGCCCTTCTAACCTTTCAAGCTAATCAGCTGATAGGCAAACCCACAGCTCGCCTCCTCTCAGAGGAGCGAGATAGGCTCGGCCCCAAGTTGCCAAGCTAAGGTCACATTCACCTGACCTTCTGTAAGGCTCCGGATCCAGATCTACCGTATAGTGTGTCCAAAGAGAACAACGCAGCGCTCCGTCGGCTCCACGGCCGATCCACTCAGTCGATGGGTGTTTGTCTCAGGTGAAACAGATGTGACCTTTACACAGACAAATTAGTCTTGTTTTGTTTTTTTTATTTGTAAAACTAAACATTTTAGAGATAAAGCTCTACATGAATTCTCTACCAAGCCTTGTTCCCATGGTGACTTATAAATGGGATTTGCAGAAGCAAAGAAGGAAGAAAGGAAGGAAAGAAGGAAGGAAGGAAAGAACTGTGAGTGTGTGGTTTCAGTGCAGTATACGATTTTGTTCCTTCTCTTCTAATAGTGAGATTTTCCATAGTTTTTCTAATTTCTCTCTCCGTCCTCATTGATTTTTCAAGCTCAACAAGGGCTGGAGTTTTACTCAAGTCACCTTCAAGAATGGTAAGAGATATGCTGCTCGACTGACTGAGATAACTGAGATGTTTGACTGGTCGTTTGAATGTGCCACCACAACTGAGGACCATCTTGCCAACTTGTTGGCTACGAGAAACTGTGACGAGAACACGAGAAGATGCTGGTCAGAGTTTGTCAGTGTGTCACCTTGTTCTCTTTTTGTGTTAGAAACCTGCCAAACGCAGAAATAAATACGAAAC
Organism: Toxotes lorentzi; assembly: GCA_037833715.1. Classification (NCBI taxonomy): domain Eukaryota; kingdom Metazoa; phylum Chordata; class Actinopteri; family Toxotidae; genus Toxotes; species Toxotes lorentzi. Next base: position 14,099,853 of record JBBMJY010000005.1, read on the forward strand.
ACGGACAAATTTGCAAGTTAAACCTCTGCTCACCTCCACCTCCGCCCTTCAGCCTTTGATGCTTAGGTGTTAACCGACTGCTATACAACCATCCAACATTCCAGTTGATTTATGACTGAAAAAGCCTCCCTTTCCTTTTCTCCCTCATTTTTGTTCTTTTTATACATAAGATTGTACAAAGTAGTCCTCTAATGTTTTCATAGTGTCTTTTTATATGAAAATAAATTTTCAAATTGATCTCGGTGTCTCATATGTGTATACCGCGCTGCTTCAAGGGCATCTGTGGATGAGAACGACTAGGCTCTTTCTTGATTTGCAGTGTACTCGCAATCCCATGTTTTCGTAATATCACTCTGGGTGTTGGGCATGACAAACTCTGTTACCCAGAAGCATTGAAGCTTAACTGTGTCCAATCTGAGGCCCCGCTGGTCTGTCTGAAAATGCAAGGAGGAACAGTTCTGTGGGTTTGAAGTTATGTTGCTTTGGAATAACCGAAGGGGGGAAAATGTCAACTCAAAGTGATTATTTCATTAAAAATGTATAAACTTTGAGCGGTATTTATGCTAATAACAAACCTCTTCCAAAGTGGAATTTCTCAAAAATGATTTTGTTACGTAACATGGTGAAAACAGCCACAGTGGATGGGTTTTAATGGTCCAGTCGGTGGTGCTGCAATGATGGAACAAGAGGGGGTGGCACCGTGCGCAAGCCTCAGTCACTCTACATTTACCTTCCAAGGGGCTTGTGGGTAATTACTGTAAGTGTGGATGAGTCTGCCCATGGAGACACATCCACATCAGGCACCCATCAGGCACCCAGGAGAAAGGCCACCAACTGGTACTTTCTCAAGGGAGTGAGATGGATAAGAGGGAGGTCAGAGGAGGAAGAAAATAGAGAAGCCAGCCCCAAGGATGAAATTCATGGTGACAGAGTAAAAGCAAGGAAGACGCTTTCACATTACCTCTGGCAGTAGAGTCACAGTGATTAGAGTGCCTCTTGGTTATTTTTCCCTGAGGTCTGTGGGTAATTAAGTTGTGGTACGGGTGTGTCACCAGTGACCCAAGGAGAGACCCTGCTGACAAATAACACAGGGAGACAAAGTGAAGAGTGGACAGACAGGAGTTGGAAGATTGCACAGCAAATTTCCAGTTTGATTGAGGCTGTGTCCACCAGGAACCTCCTGTCAACGCTGCCTTTTGCTTGATGTTTACAATAAAGACACGACACGCTACTGCGTGTTCCTGACAGCCCTGGGAGTTTAGCGTGTTTTAGTGCTAAGAACAGCAAGTCCTGAAAGTTTAATATAGCTGAGTTACACAATAGAGCAATGCAAAGAGTTCCAGTGTGTGGTTTGAATAATGACACAGCGGGAACAAGAAGCATTAGACTTTTTATGCATACTTATACTGATAATCCACGATTTTTTTTTCTGTGTGCTTTGACTACAGCTTCCATAACAAGCAGTTATTTCTGTGGTGTTTTGTCTTGCTATTCCCAGAGACCACTGCACAAAAGGACTGCCAGAGCTGTGATGTCACTGTGTAAGATTGCTGTGTGCAGGTGTTAATGGGGTCCAGCAGTACTTCTTTTTTTTTTTGATCTGCCCATAATGAGGTACACTATAGATAAGAGCTGGTTTGATGCTGTTCCACTGATCAACAGTAGGTGGCAGGAACATGCAAAGAAGCATAGAGATGTGCCAGTAAATGCAGTGAAGAAGAAGAGGGTTAACACAAAAGAATGTACTGTAAATACTGAAATAGTGACCAAGGCCTTTATCTACCACATTAACAGACAAAAGCAGGTCTTTAATTGGGACAGGTTAATATTTCCAAGTTACAATTTCCCCTGTTCTCCAGTTAAAACTTAAAACATCCTCCATGTTTACCTTTATAACTCCAGTAAAACGTCTATTTCCACAACATTAATTTCATCAGTGCAGCAAGAGTCACATCAAGTGTTCTAGTTACCAGTTTTTAATGTGGAAAACAATATCAGGAAATCTTAAGTTTTGGTGACAGGAACATGGATAAGATGTACCTCAAAGAAGAAAGGAGTGCCTTTAATTGAATGTGAAAACATTTCTGTAAAAAAAAAAAAAAAAAAAAAACTGAACAACGGAGCGATGAGTGTTGGAATTAGTGCAGTGGAAAAGTAGATTACACTAAATTTACTATGTGAGCTATTGGAGTAGGCTTCAGGTGATTGGCCTGCATTTGTTCAAATAATGGCCACTCACTAATGGCTATTTTAAATAGGGATTTAAATATTCAAAGAAACAGCTTTGTAAATGTTTTATGAAGACAAAAATGAATTGAAAGCGCTTGTCAGGTCTCAGTGAAACTCCCAAATGTAGTTTGAATAATATAAATTACATTGGCTGTTGGCAGAAGAAAACTGAAATCAAAAATGATTTTTTTTGGTTTTTGGAAATACAAAAATTTTTACACAAATACAGTTGAAAAGAAGAAAGACTGTGCCTCATGGACCAGGACTACAGCTATTTTAAGCCTGCAGTAACTTAGATATTTCAAGTGTGAAAGCAGGGGGAGAGGGTGAGTGGGAAGGATTAAGATCGACAAGTAAAGTCAAAAAACAAGCAAAAACAAATACAACAGGGAGGGAAAACAAAGAACACCCATGGAACACTGAGGAGTTTGAGCAAAGTGACAGTGTGTGGTAACTTGGGAATACGGTATGCAGCAACCTGCGAGTGGAATTACATGTCTCACTGTGACACTGCTGTAAGGTGAAAGTGTGCTGGGCATGCAAGGATGAAGATTTAGCCCTGAGACAGGAAACGGTAGAAATCCATTGCTCTAATGGTTGTAGCATGTCTCACTGTCCCTCCTCGGTGGCTTACAGATGGTTTTGTCCCACAGGCTCTGGTGCCATGCTGCTCCAGGAGAGACACTGAGAAAGGAGCAGACTGACGTATTAGAAGAGAGGATGGAGTGGACAAGGCCATAGTGGACAGGAGCTTCGGATGAAAGTAAAACTCTGACACTGAGAACGGCTCTGTGAAGTTTTTTTCTCAAGGATAAAAATGTAAAGTAGAACATCACAATGTAAACTGAGTCATCTAAGACTTCTAAACCAAGTTAAAGCCATTAATAACCCTTTTGGGGAATGCCATAGACATCTCTCTTTCTGATGTTTGACTAACCAGCTTATTCTCATCTGTGCTGTTATGGATCAGAATCCCTGAATGCTTCGCAATGCCAATATTTCAGTTTTGGCCCAGTTCTTTGGCGCTGATAGCACAGCCAGACTGCTCCTTTGAGACTGCCTTTCCATAATGGCGTTAGATGGCTGTCCATATGAAATGCCCTTGCTGTCCCTCATCCAAATTCTGCCCCTTCTTATCCTTTGAGTGTCTCAGTCCCCATCATAGAGGCCAGGATAAAGCACAAGTGGTCTTTGACACTTTGAGGGTGATTTATTCAGAGCTGAGGTAAAGGACTCATTGAAGCTTCTTTTGGCTCCACCAAGCTCTCTCCACAAAGCACTCTTCACATATCATGGCAACCTACATTTAGTCAGAATGAATTGCCTCTCCACACTGCCAAGGGCTTCTTGAAACACTGGCATAATTTAGTGGTAGGCTTAGGCTAATGCAATCCACCACAGCCTCCCTCACATGCCGAGAGACCCACAAATACATCGACTGGGACCGGCTAGATGTTTAACAGTGACTTAGCCCTCTTGTGTTTTACCAGGAGGCGAGAAAACCAAGAAAAGAACAGAGGAGGAGACTGTGCAGGCGGCTTCCTCCAGGCTGTTTGTCAGAGGAACAGGGTGCAGGAGATACGTTGACAGGGACAGGAAGGTGAGGAGTCACGGTTTTCCCCCACACGCATCTGCTTTCAGGAGTAATGAGACAGCCAAGCTGGCCTCTCGAACTCCAACTGTCCAATAGCGGTCAGTAGTGAGGAGTCCAAATGAGGGCGACCACCTCCATGCCTCCCACCTGCACTTTAGTCATTCTTTTCAGCTGGTGTGTGCATGTGTGTGTTGGAGGTGGGTACTTGTGTGTGTGTGTGTGTGTGTGTGTGTGTGTGTGTGTGTGTGTGTGTGTGTGTGTGTGTGTGTGTGTGTGTG
>JBBMJY010000005.1:14107200-14159551 GCA_037833715.1 Toxotes lorentzi
ATGTTGAAATTGATGCCACATTGAAAAGGGTTGTCTTTTAGTATTTTTTGGTATTGGCCCCAATATGTAAGGCACACGTACACAGTGAGACCATTACGTGGAAAACACGAAATGAGTTGTGTCTATCACCCTAATACAATTGCCTCCCTATCCCACAAATCTCTGAAGTGAAACAAACACTGTATGTGTGACATCCACTGAGTCTCTCACAATATCCCTAACTTATTGCGAGTAGTGTATATATTGAAGTAGCCTCAAAGAAAAACCTTGTGTTTTGTCTCATAGTGGCGTTTCACATTGGCACTTTTAATGAGCGCCACAGTCTCTGAACATGAGACACACTGGTTTTGTTCTCCCAGTGGGAAGAATGAACATAAATGAATCTGTCCAATCCGTGTTTAAAGCTCCATTTTCGCTATCCACTTTTCTCTTCTTTGAGAGCGCCATTATTTTTCTCTGTCGTCTCCCTCTCACTCGTCTCTCTGTCTTCTCTGCCTGTCTCCGGCTCACTTGTCTATAAATGTCATCTCCATGTATCGCTAACTTCCCTTTCCACCTGTCACTCACCTCTCATCTCTCTTGTGTCTGTATTCAGGCCGCGCTTTTGTTTATACAAATTTGATTGGACGAGCAGCGTCACGTGGGATGGCTTAACTCACATGCCAATGGTCTGTAAGGTCTGCTACACAGATAAAATAAAGACTAGAAAGGCTGTGCTGGTTAATATATTAGAGCCCCGTCATAATGTAGAATCCCTCAATAATTTATTGATTGTAGGTCTGGGTCCGCATACGACGGCGCCTGGGTCCGGACCCGGACCGCAGTCCACCTGTTAGTGACCTCTGCACTGTGCCATTAAGACCTAAAATACATGCCTCTTTCCTCAGCTCTTGTGCAATACAGATGAATCACTGCAAGTTGTCAAACACAAACATGCATTAGCAGCATCTGAACTAAGTCTTCACTTTTAAACCTGACCCTGAACATCATCTTAAAAACAGGCTCAAAAACAACATGCAGGCTGTCTTCTTTAGTTAATGCATGAAATGAAATGAACATGACCAGAAAAAAATATCCTTTCCACACAATCATCCACCAGCTGCAATTCAAGAAGATGTGGAACCTTCTGACGACGTATAACATCGTATAACATTTGTACAGAATAGATTAAAGTTGTGATTAATGCTCTGGATCTCTTCTTATTACATTGTTCTCCCTCACCAAAAGAAACTTGTTCCAACAACCTCATTAATCTCTAAAAAACAAGTTAAGAAAATCACCTGTTTGAGATGAAATAACTGTGCTGAAAGGAAGAGAAAGGAAGCTTTCCTTGCACAGTCACTCTCAGTGCCGTGTAGTGAAAATTACCGCACATCACAGATGAATTACTGAGAACAGATTTCATATTATTTGTTCAGTTCAGTTCGGTTCAAGTAGCTATGCTGATCTTTTTGCAGGTTTAGAATGTAGAGTTCAGTAGAATAATGCACCCTTTTGAAAATGCCTTTTTCCATAAATCCAGGAGCCTCTGGGTACTGAGGTAAGAGCATAATTGAGCAATCCAACCACTACAATATAGTCCAATGAAAGCAGAGTTTGAGTAGTCTTCCTTTTAAGCTATCTAAATAGGAAACATAAAAAAGAGTACTCCATCTCTTTAGCATTGCGCAACAAAGGTTGTCTAGCTTCTGTTTCTGTGTTGTGTGGCCCACTCCACGTGCACATTAGTGTTTGCCACCCTGGCCCCACCCATTTGTCATGAAAATAAAACTCACTTTTCTAGGCACTGGGAAAGTTTTATAAATTAAAGCTTTGTTTCAAGGGGCAAAATAACTCCAAAACAAGGCGATAGACAGAGTGCGTGGACATATACTTCCCTTTGTTATGAAGAAGTTGATTTACTAGTGTATGCAAATCATAATAAATACTAAAAATAATGGAGTTACACAAATTTGAATATATATACATTTTAATTAAAAGTTGTTCCTTATTTTATCCATGACCCCATAAAATAAAACACAAGACTTGTCAATTATTTTATACCCGCTAAATGTCAGCATTTCACATGCCTGGCACCTCATAAAGCAATTAGCTGATATGCATTTAAACAGCCTTTTAATTAATTGCCTTGAATAACCTGTCAGAGACAAATTCTTTTCTCTCCGACCTGCAGATGTAAGTGAATTGGAAGCAGCTCTTATTTCTCACATACCTACATACAGAGAACAGAAAATATGCCATTTGCCATTTTATGGCAGTTGCTGTTGTCCTACCCCTAATTCCTTGCCCCGGCTCCTGGCTCTATACTGCAGGTCCTGCAGCAGCTGGTGGTGGTCCTGCTTTATCAGCAACTCTTTTAGAGCAGAAATTGGAGCTTGAAATTAGTTTATCAAAGTAACACAGTAGACTCCTCAAAGTACAGCCAAAGTGCTATTCTCAGAACAGAAGATGTTTAAAATGAGATAACCTCCTGGGTAAAAGAATTCTATTACAACAACTTGTGTTTTGATTGGTTTCTGTAGGTAAAGCTGAAGCTTAAACTATTGTGGGCTAAATTCCATACAGAGAATCCAAACTGTGCTGAACTGAAAAGGTACATTAGTGTGTATTGGTGAAGGTGAATATTGGTGGAGATATTTTGCAGTTCTGCATTACTGTGCTTAACATTGTGCGCAATATGAGTTGTTTCAGGATATGTAAATATGTTTATTTAAATTAGCAGAAATATGTAGATTTTGCGTTTTAACACAAATCTTTTTGATTTTAAAAATAGGGAGTTTAAGCTCTTCCACTTTAACATGTAAACCTGTACCTCCATGAATCTCAAGGCCCCCGCAGTCTGCATCCCACTACAACAGAGAGACAGTATCAACCTTGACGAGTTGCCATTAATGTGATCTCTCCTGCAAGCCTAATGCTGCTGCTGCTCCTGTGTCGCTGTCTGCCTGAGCCTCCAGGTACCATGAGAAGCAATCTGCTGTCAGTATTATTGTGCTGTAGGGCTTCAGTCACGGTTCCCAAGGTGGGGCCCAAGGTTGAGATGTATGGAGACTAGCTATGCACTACTTAAAGAAAGTTAGGAAGCTGTTAGAAAGAAGTAGTAGACACTAAATGTAACATTAATACTTCACTTTTAGAGTATTGTACAGTTAGGATGATATATGAAGTATTCAGACACTAAATATCTTTTTTGAACTGTTCTGCCCAGCACTGCACACCAGCCAGCTGTTCGTGCTCTCCATGCCAATGTCAGCAGGGACGCCATCCTGCCTGCGCCACACCAGGATGATCATCAGCTTCCTTTGAAAGTCAAAACCAAAGAGGAGTGTCCCACTCTTCTAGCACAGAAATTGCACTAGAGGAACCAATTAGGCAGTTCTCTGTGAGATGGAGTCCAGCGGCTTGATGTAACATTTGGACTCCCAGCAGGTCTGTAGAGTTTGCATGTACAATAGGCTGTTACAGAACTCCCGCGAATCAGATTAGCTCATTTAACAGGCCACTCACAACACCACAGTTTTCTTTAACCTGCCAAAACCCTTGTGTCAGGAAAATGAAATCCTACTATTCGACTGACTCACACAAGCAAACCTGTGCTGTACCACAACTGATTCCGCCATTGTCCTTGAGCTATTATGGTGATGAAAGCCATTATTTTATAAATTGATTATGTAGAGTAGGGTGTTCCAAAGTAACGTTGCCCTCTTAAATTTTAATGTGAAACTCTGCACTCGGTCAGCATAATTTCTACCTCACGACCAGAAATTCAGCAGCATTTAACAAGCTTGATCCAGTGAAGACAAGTTCACTGCTCTAACAATTTTTGGTCCATGTGCCAGGGCATTATTAAGAAATGCTAAACTTACTTTTATAAATGCTCTAAAAATGAGGTTTCAGCTCCCATTAATTCGGCCTGCAAACACACAGTGCCTTCAATATTTCACACTTTCAACATTACATTTTCTTACCATCACATCAAAAGTAACTGGTTGCAAGTTTTACATAATAATCAATCATTAGTTTAGTGTGGATGCTGTGTTATATAACAAATTATGTACTATTTAATGTGCAGTCTTGAACTGCAATGTTTGCATTATTTTAAGCTCAGATGTACAGAAGCTTGTATTTAAACATTGATAGGTTGGCTGTGTCTGCTGCTTCTGTTGTAGTGTGTGGTTTACATCTTCAGTGGCTTTGTTTGCCACTCAGCTGAAAATGTATCACAAAGAACAACAAGCCTTTTTTTTTTAATCTAGATGTCTTCACCAACACTTACTTAAACCAGCACATATCTGGGAGATATAATGCTTTCAAATCAACATTGTCATGAAGATGTGTTTACTTATCTCAAAGTTAAATTAGTTGCAATGCCTTGATCAGAAAAAGAAACATAATTGCTTCTGAAGATAATGACTCTTCTAAATATGGTTTACATGAAAGACAAATCAACTCTTATTCACACTGAATCCCAGATAAATTACTGATTGAAAACACTAAAAGTGGAATACTAAAGGCATCCGCTGCTGTTCCACTGAATGCAGGTCCCTGAATGAAGGTAAAGGCTATCACTGGTTCAGTTTTTTCTTCTTTAATATAGCCAATTATACCCATGAGAAATCTAAAATCACCAATTTACTCTTCACAGTAAGAAGCTCCTGCAGCCATCTATTGCACCTGCTGGACATCTCCCTGATGACCTAGGCACCCATTGTTTTAAAAATTGCACTTTAAACAGCTTGCAGAGACAACTGCTAGTTCGATATATATAATCTGTCATTTGAAACTACACGTGAGTTGCCACATGTGAAGGGACCACAATCATGCAATCATATGAGGAGTGGTTCTATCATTCTATAATGGAGTGTGAGTCCCCCCACCCCCACCACACCCTACAAAACAGCAGGCTTTTCACTCAAGTGAGGCATGTTTGTACAGCACCTCTTGCAAACCACTTCTGACACACCATAAGCTGGCCCTTAATCTTGTTTTCACATTTCCACACTTTTTATGATAAAAAGATTACTTATTCTGGTTCTCAGAGGGCTACAATTCAGTACAAACGTAAAGTTGTCAAATTCAAAGCATTCTGTCTTAATGTCATCTTTCAGGTGTGCAATGCAAATTCTCACATCCACACACAGGAATTTCGAAGGTTGCTTTTAGAGTCGGCCACCTCCCTCCCCCCGAAAGAAGCTACGTACTACAGTAATCACAAGACCAGGAAAACCACTAAAGAGATGTGAATTATATAGAGCTCTCTTTTTTTTAACTCAGTTCCAAAAAATATTTTCATAATCCTCACCAAGAGATTGGAAAATGTATTACCAGGACTTACGGGTACATACAGACATAAAAAAAACTTTACCTAGATGCCCAGATCCAAACCTGCAGAACAAATTTTGAATCCTACAGTACAAGTGGATTATGGGCACATAAATTACTGCATCTTTATAGCATCAATTCAACAGTAACAGCTTAGATGAATGTGTAGAATCTAGGTCAAACAGAGGGACCTGCTCCTAGGAATGTGCCAAAATGTGTTTGTGCCTTACGTGTCTTTTGTTTGTGATTGTACATTTTCTTTCTGTATGTTGTCTGTACACATTGAAAACTAAATGAAAATTTAAAAAAAACTTCTGTTATGTTTATGACTGAGACAGGACACATGCAGCCTGGTTGTCCTCCAGACCCGCATGATATGTCGTGTGATATATGGGTGTTGTGTGTAGGTCATGAGAAGTAATCGCTTTAGAGGCCACTGTTAAACGATTCCTCTTTATAACATGTGGCACGACAGGTCAGTGGCACAGTGATTTGTCCCAGTGGACCGAGAAGTGAAATCCACAATGCTGTAAAAGTACAGAACACATTCAATTTTCTGTCTGTCTGGCTTCTGTCTCGCTGTTTGTTAATCAGTCTGGCTTCGTTTTAGTTACCTTGACAACACATTCCTTGCTCTCCTTCCCCATCAAACTGTCCCTCGGCGCAGTGCACTGGGCGGTTTAGTGGATGGTCTTGTTACAAACGGGGGAGGGAATGTGTTGCAAATACATCTCACATCTCCCCCAGTGGCATATTAATGGTTAAGTTGTCCCTCGGGTCAGAAAGCTGTAAACACTCATGAATGTTATGAGGCGCTTCAGCCATAAACCCTGGAAAGGCCAGTGGATTTGCGGAATTTCAAAGAAGACCAAAACACAAAAGTGGCTGTGGAAGGTCACTGATTTTTCAGTTACACACAGTATATTTAGCATCTATCCTTTTTGAATTTGTATTTAAATTTCTTATCAGCGCCCTCCTTCTTTCATCTCCCCTCTAAAATACTTTCTTCCTGACTATCTTTGTTGTTGTCTGCCTGCACACTCTGTGGTTAGGGGGGCTGTTGTTTTCGCAAGTAGGGGAAGGGCCTGTCTTGTAAATGGACATGTCATGTGGAGCAATGCCCAGCCAGTTGCAATGGAGAGAGCCCTGGGGCCTAGAGCAGAGCAGCCAGGCAGGAACAGAGAAAGGGGAACTATCTTTGGCCAGGCGAGCCAGGATGCTCCCTGGGCCAAGCACGGAAAAGACGGACAGAGAGATAAAGAGATGGAAAGAGGACAGAAAGGGAGTCGGGTGGCAGGCTGATGATGATGGTGCTCGTACTCTACAGTATTAAAAAGGGGGAAGCTGTGGACAATGAACTTTAGGAGGCCATATGGGTTATACACAAAAGCCCATTTCAGTCGGCAAAATTACATTTCACCTAAAGGTGCTTATGTGCTGTTTGTTAAAAAAAAAAAATATACATATATATATATATATATATACAGCTAAAAGTGTAATGCAGATGGAGATGGAGCTATGGAAAGATCGTGCTCATGGTTAAATGTAAATACTGACTGCGAGCAGGAAAAGTGGTCACCATTGTTGAATCCACCATTCATACTGACTTATTCCCTAAGAGACTTTGTGGCAATAGCAACTTTTGCCACTGATCCTAAAAGATAACAGTAATAATTCACATTTGCCACAAGGGGTCGTTCTCAGGTTAATGTAAATATAAAGTACTTTATTTTAGGCATTTTAACAAGTGACTAATTCGGTCTTTTTCTTGTGAGGACAGTCTCATTTTGCCTCATTATAAACTGAGATGTTCGGCTTCATATAATACGCTATATAATGTAACAGAGGTGACCGATGAGGCAATGATCAAATGCGCAGCGGGGCACAAGGAAGGAAGAAAAGGAGGAGGGAAAAGGCACAAAGTAAAGGAGGCACATCAAGATGAGAAGCAAAGGGCAACTGAGGTGAAGAAAGGGAGAGAGGTCCAGGGAGGGGAGAGCGAAATCAGCCAAGTGTATCACTTTAATGAAGTATCATGGCTCCCTCACTTTTCGTCTGTCCTCCTCCTCCTGACTCCCCCTTGATGCCACGGTGTCATCCAGACAGGAAAGGTGTTGCTGTGACTGTCGCCGATCCCAGCCTGTCAGGGCGGAAATTCTGAACTAATTAGGGAACATGACCTGCGGTCTGGAGGGCCTAAAATGGATTATGAGGTGGGTGGGGGGTGGGTGAGTAATATGATTCTCAAGCATTTCCCCTGAAATTAAAGAGTGCCTTGGTTTTCATTAATAAGCATGAGATAGAATCAATATTCCACATCTGTTGCTCAGTGTTCATACTGTGTCCATGTCTGAGCTGCTTTTTGTTTTCTTTACTGTGATCTCCATTCTCCTCCTAAAGGTCCAGCTCTTTCTCTAATCAACTAATAGTGATGATTATGATCAACATGGCTCCATAATCATGATAAAAAAAGACAGAATAGAATGAAAGGAATTCAATCAATATAATTTACTATTATTGTACATCTATCTTACATGAATGTCTTCCATGCTCTTCTCTATTATTCCTTTTTTTTTTTTACAAGCAGCAACAGGCAGATGATTTCCCAAGAAGCACTGCCTCAATAATTATAGCAGAGTTGAATAAATAGCAGGCAGCTAGCTCTCTCTCCTCCCTCTCCTCTCTCCCTTATATGTAGTGACTGTGTGTGTGTGTGTGTGTGTGGTTCAGCTGTGCGTGACTGAGACACAGGCCATGATTGGATGCTCTTAAGGAAATGAAGCGTTACACCACTGAACAAGAGTGAGAGAGAGAATTAGAAAAAAAAATGAATGAGAACGAGCGCAAGAAAAATGCAAAATTAGGAGAGGGAGAGATGAGAAAGAGAAAGCCACTTTAAATCAAGCACCTTTTAATCAGGGCTCTCACAATGGGGGACATAAAGATAACAAGGCATAGAGAAGCTCCTGTTGGTTCTCGAGGCAGCTAAAGTCACAGATTTGTGGATAACCAGAGAGAGTCCTCTCATCCATGTTTAAGCCACAGCGCCGAGCTCCTAGTGATTCGGATTACACTGGCACGGCCATCTCCAGACAAGTTATGAATTTATCTGGGATTTAGACTCCCAACCTGCTGTACACACAGATGGCTGTGTGCCTCTGTCCTTCATCAACACCTCTAAGGAATGATCCACCTTCATGCCAAGGGTCAAGCCGTCACTTCCTTTCAACCTGTCAAGTTTTACTTTCTCAAGGGAACAGGCTTTGCTGCATCCAGATGTGAGTTTTGTGTCATAGTAAGAGCAGGAAAGCTTCACAGTTTCCTTCATAATGTGCAACATGCTGTGGTAGCATAGAATTAGCCATACTGAAGCAAATACTGATTTCTAGGATGAAGTTCTCCTCAGAAATTTGTTGAACCCCATCTATAAACTCACAAAGTTAAAAAAAAAAAAACACTTTCAGCAGGGATCATGTATGTGTGACTGTGAGAATACATAATAAAGAGCTACATATAATCTCACAGACAAAGCCAGGGAAAGCACCATATGGCAGACATATCTAACGGACTTAGTCATGTTAGCTGCACAACTTTGAATTTTAATTTAATATAAACTTTTATTTAAGACTACTATGACCAAATACTGTAGATGTACCTGCAAAAATTACCATCAGCCTCAGCTGTGCAGGTTTTAGAGCTCATCAGCTAATGGTAGCATGCTAACATGCTAAGCATGGTAAACCGGAAGCACAGCTCCACAAAAGCACTAATCCCATTTAGTAGTACTTATACACTTATATATGTGGGGTATTGTTCAGATGTGTTCAGATTAACTCTGATTAGCTCTGTGGGTTACTTGCCTCAACTCATAGTTCTTGAGTGATGCATTTGTATTTTCTTCAGACCTGTTGCTAAGCAGGGTATGTGATGTTTTTTTTCCCCTCCAAAGTTCATATGGAGATTCCCTATGTGTTTTATCATTTGAGATCGGAAACCTTGTACCCTGAAACCTGTACACTATGAAACTGTTTATGAAACTCATATCTGTTTTATTTTCTTTCAGCACTAGATTTTAAGGATGCAGATTTTGTCATTACAACAAGTCTCTCTCTCTCTCTCTCTCTCTCTCTCTCTTTCTCTCACACACTCCACTCTACCTCCCTCTCCTCCAGCATCAGCACTGCTCTAGGTGGTCCGCTCCTCTGCAGACAAACATATCCATGCCTTTGGGCAAAGCAGCAGGCGTAACATTTCCTCTGCAGTAATTCCACATTGTGTCCAAGCAAGCACTTTCGTCTCCTCCAAATGCAGTGCGTGGCCTTTAAGCAACTAACCCAGATATAATGATGGCCGCGAGGGGGGATGTGGTTCGGGGTGGGGTGATGGATGTTGGAAGAGCACTCTAGCTCCAGTTTGTGAGGTCTATTTGAGATCTGCTGTGCACTGCTGTGCTCTGGATGCTGTGTCCTGTGGAGACACATCTTTCAGGGAGAGGGCTCCTGTTTCATACTGTATACTTACATTTTGAGCCGGTGACTGACAACGTAGTGTGTGTTTCTTGACATTTCTAACTACCCAGAGGGCAAGTATGTCTGTCTATGTGTGCGTGTCTGTGTGCATCTGACCAATATCTTGCACTCACTGCTTTTCCATCTTTTTCCACTTCAACTTCTCCCCAGATAGCAATGTATTTACAAAAGTACTAGTTACTCTCTTGGGGCTGTCAAATGGGTTTTATGTTTCACAAGTGAAGTCCATCCACCAAATACAGTGGCAAAATGGGAGAAAACAAAGTGCTTGCCAACATTTCCCACCTTTGTGAGACTGAGTTTTATATGTCAAGAGATTCAAAGCTGTAAAGGGTGAAAATATACATCCATTTACACATTTGAGGACATTTGTAAGTGAGTATGTGTGTGTGTGTTTATATGTGTAGAAAAAGAAGAAAGGAAATGGTAGCTATAGAGAGAGACAGATGCACAGAGGGTAATGAAGTGATAATTCTTTTACTGTCTACTGTTGGGAAACTCTTCCTGACTTTGATAGATGTGTCTGGCTGAATAATATGACATTTCCACACTGTAGCAGGAACTCAACTTGAAATGTCAGACTGCCCACTACCCCCTCCTGTGCCCTCTGTTTCCACTTTTGCTGCACTTTCTCTTATGTGACTGGGTGTGCATGTGTGTGTGCACACATCTGTGGATCTGTACACTCCTACATCCTGTCTCCAAGGTAACGGCAAAGTAGAAAGTCAGGTACCCCCATCACAGAAAATTCAGTATTTTCTCTGTACTCTGTTCTCTCTTGGTTTTGTCCTTTTTCTTTTTTTTCTGTTTTTCTTTATTCTTGTCACAGCTTGTCAAAGCCTGTGCCGGATTTGTCTTTTCAACATGGTGTAGAGCATCGGTTTAGGTAATGTCAGTGTCCATCAACCCAGGTTTGATAAGAAAAAGCATTCAACAAAGTTTTCCATTTCATTCAGAGTCACTCTGTTAACTGTGAAGGTTAATAAAGAGAAAATGATTCAATTAATTCTGTCTTCTCACCAAAACAAAGAGCGAGTCATCAGTGCTCTCTGCAAAACAACTGCTATGACAAACACTAGCTTACATCAGATTTCCTTGACTTATTTGTAGTTACTTGCAGTTTTTGTGTCTGCTGCAGTACTCGTCTGTGTACGCAGCTGTGATATTCTCTCTCTGTGAACAATAGCTGCCATGACCAGAAAGTTTTGTCTTCTAGTAAAATTAGCAACTCAGCTAAACATGTAATGGAAGTAAATCCATAAATAGACTATGTAGTGAACATGTGCGGCATGACTTTTTTCAAGTCAGGACAAGAGGCTTTATTGTTAGTTTAATTGTTTGTTGGTGTCTGATATGCTGATATGATAAGTGATGAAAAGATGCCTGGTTTTGTATCACAAATCAAAGATGATGACTCAAACCACTTTGACAAGAAAATGTGAGAGCTTGCATCCAGATGTGCAATACAGCATGGGAACACTGGCAACTGGCAACTGTACTGCTTGGGCTAAAGGAATCTGTCAAAGACTTCGAACTAGAGATAAAAGCTGTGAAAATAATAAAGTGCTGCTAATATCGAGTCAATCCCCAACTAACTCATTCAATGCAGAATTTAAACAAGGTCTATCAAATCCAGAGTCAGCCTAGTCGGACAAAGATGAGCCTTAAATCAGCTCAAAGTGGGATGGAGTCATTTTACATTCAACAAATATTTTGTTTACAACCAAGTGCAACACCACAAATCTGTGGAGAAATTGTTTGATAGTGTACGCTATTATCCCCTACATCGCATGTTGCATGTTGCATGTTGCCCTTCTTCAAAACATATATAAGCACTTCTGCCTTTAGATGTTCTTGGATGACGCATTGTATGTAGTGGTTTAATTTAAGAATACTGAGCCCTGTGTTCTGTGGAGTTTTTTTTCTGTCACCGTGTATATGACGTATACATTTAACTAGTAAAATTCTATGATGACCCAGTTTGAGCAAATTATAGATTTATAGTACTCATCCTTCTATTTGGAAACAGAGCACACAATTTTTTTTCACCGTAGCATATTTTTAGACACAATGTCTGGCTTTACAGCTGCTGACATTTTGTGAGCTGTTGCTATGTGCTTTAAGCCATTTAGCCATTTGTGTCATAAATGGTGGCTGCTGGAAGGAGGCTTTACACGTCTGTACAAGCCTAGATAAAGGGGAGGGGGGGTGGGGGGGGGGTGATGATCCTATAAAATCTGAACTGGTTTGTTTATGTCTGTTTTACCTATATACTAAAATGTTCTCATACAGTTTAATCGAACTGTTTGAAAAATGAAGTTGCAGGCATTGTAGTCCACATCATTATGTCATACTTTGTTTGGTTTGTGTTCACATACTGTGATGATTGCTTTCTCTTCAAAATTTCGAGTCTCTCATAAACATGATCATTTACTTTTCTTTTTTTTTCTTACAAGTGACAGGTGCAAGGCGACTTGCTTCTTCATAACAATACTGGATCTGTCTTTCTGTGTGTCTCTCCTTCCTTATAAGCCACCTACACTCTTCTTTTCTTGTGTCATAAACGGGGGAGCCCTACGAGGCATTGTGTGACACAGATCCAAGCTGACAGCTCGAAATGACAGTTAACAGTTCTTCTGCCTGGTTCCCTCTGACAAATTCACAGCGCTGTAATGTTAAATGGAGTGTACTGCAGACCAGGGAGAGGTGCTCTCTGACACTACGCCGACTTCCCCTCAACACTCCTATCCTACAACCATCAATCCTACATTGCGCCAACCCTCCTCTTTTCACTCTGTCATGTTGCACCATGTTAATTTCCACCCGATGGCACCTGCCACCTTCTTTACTGTCATCCCTCTGTCATGACTTGTCGTGTTTTTTTCTCAGGTTTCCTGGCAAACTTGATTGGTATCTTTTGAAGGTGTTTCAGAGGGTTGAATTTACAGTGCTGAAAATATAAATCCAACTGAACAGCAGGTTTTTCTGTTACAGCATACAGATGTGTTTCATAAATGTCATGCCCTGCTCACTCTTTTGAGAGAAAAAAAAATATATAGGCTATGTATTTGTTGGTTTCATGACCTGATATCTCTTTTTCATATTAGGATGCTCTTGTTTTTCTGTCAGTGTAGCTATAGAAATTCTTGTTCATCTTGCCAATCAAATAATTTAATTCTTATTCTTATTGATCACTGTTCAAGCATATACGTATCTTACAACCATAACTCATAGAAGTTCTGTCATTTATTTTCCTGACAACATCCACATCCACTCTTCCAGTTCAATATCCACTTGTACAAAATGATTAAACTGTTTAATGGTTATGTTTAGGCACACACAGCATTTGGTCATGGTTAGGGTAAGATTGTGACATTAGTTAAATATTGAAAAAAAAAAACCCACCTTTTTACAAATCAGGCTCAGTAAATATAGACAGAACTTCCAGGGAACATTTCACTACAAAACCTAATTGGGAAATTTTACTCTTTAAACTTACTAAGTTAGTTTTATGATTTTGGTCAGAAGTTAATTTCAGTTGGAGAAGAAAAGAAGTGTAAAGAACTAGATAATCATTACAGTCTTTTACAGCCCTCACAATAATCTTCTCTATTAAACAAAGTGTTCTATTATTGCTGTATTTCTTTAATGCAAGTGTGATTTGGCTTAGACAAAAACCAAGCCCCTCCAACCTTTTGTGTCACATCACGCATGCATCTGTTAAAAACCCAATAATACATGACCCGTGTGTACAGCCCATTTCTCATCAACAGAGCCATTGTGGTGGAACCCTCCTCTCTGATTGCTTCCGCTTCTTGCTGCACACATTTCTTTCATTTTCTCCAAAGCTCTCCTCTATTCAGCCTTTTGTTTCAAAGCAGCCACTTTAACTACTTTAGCCCGCAATGTGAGCTTTGCATGACGGCTTTCGCTCAGGCCTGGCATTGGGGAATATGGGGAGAGATGATTTGTATTAATGATGGGTGTCGATGAAGGGGAGATGACGAAAGAGAAGAAAATGGTATGAGACAGAGGGAGAGGAGGAGTTGTCAGGAGAAATGTGGCTGATGGGCCCCAGATCATGGCTCAAATGAAGCTCGTCCAACCTTTTACCTTTCAGCCCTTTATCAATTGTTTATATGTCCATCAGAATTATTTCTGCATGACTGAGCCAGATCCTCATAGCTATACTCACCTTAGCCTGAAATATGAAGTGGAGAATGATATGTGCTTTTTCTCATGGCAAAAGTATGCTCAATAAATCATGTTTGCCATGTGCCAACACAGGTGGCAGCTTTCCCCCATCCACCTGTTTGCGTTTCACCACTCTTGAACGCTAACATGCTTTAGCTGTAGGCTTCACAAACCAAACTTTGAGGCAGCTCGTTGGCCTGCACTGATGTGAATCTAGAGTATGTTAACAGACATTAGGTGATCTTACCCGTTCTCTGTGGCCGTCAGATGGTGGGGGCCTGCATGGAAGGTTGTTCAACAGGAGCTAAGTGTTGATCAATGCAGTGAGTGTGGGAGGACAGAGGGAGGGGAGTAAAAACAGAGGAGAGAAAGGCCACTGCCATCGCTCTTTCATGACGCTGAGGATCTGGATCCGCTGGGCTCCCAGGCTAAATTAAAACAACCGGCATCCCATTGATTCCAGCGCTGACAGGGACCATACATCACCCTACAGCTAGGGAGAAAGGAAGACAGAGTAAAGAGAGAAAGAAGGGGGGGGTAATAGAGAAGCAAAGAACACATTCAAGAAATAAAATGATAACCAAAATGAAAGGGAGGGGAAAAATAAGAGGTAGGTAAAAGAGAGAGCAATGATTAGAGGAGGGACATCTATTGAAAAGAAGGCAGAGGAAAGTGCAGTGGGAAGGACGAAGAGGAAAAAGATGAGATGGCAAACCAGACGTAAGCAATCGTCCACTGACAAATCAATTTATTTCCTATGCATGGCTGACTAAGAAGCTGGGAGAACTTTTTGGTTGGGAATTAGAGGAGGAGAAGAGGCAGAAAGTAAATACAGAGCTGTTGAGACGCACAAAGCCAGTTGGGATTGCTAGGAATAGAAAAGTAAGAGATAATTGGGGGTTAGAACGAATTGCGGTACCTTCAGTCTATTCAGATGAGACTTGTTTTTCTCCATCCTGGGAATTTAATGGCCTGTTATCTCACAACAATACCTTTAGAACCTCGATCTATCTCACTGACTTTCTTATTTCAAATCAGTGAACTCTATGAAAAGAGGTGTTTCACTTATTGACTCGAAAATGACAGGGTGATTCGGCTGCTGTTCTTCATCATTAAAGCTTTTCGATGGAGCATCAGTATCCAAATGAGGTCTTGCAAAAACAATGGGAATTTGACTACAGTACTGCAATGGTGAATTCAGTAAGATCTCATGTGTGCTAGTAAAGGACAAAAAACTAAATGACTGGATGAGAACAGTGATGAAATGTCAAACCTGCAGTACATGTTTTTCCTTTTTCCTTTTTGTAGTTAGTTTTGTCTGGCTTGGCTTTATGTAACTTTTTTTTTTGAGGTCACCATGTTACAGCATGTCACACTAGAGCCACATCACCATAAATATACATCCTCATCTATAAGGTTGGGCAGTTAATACTTTATTTAGTAACATGTTACAGTAAGGTTGTAAGCAGTCTAAGGGTTTACAATTTGTACCCTTGCTTAAAGGCAACTTTGGTGGAGCTGCACTCATTAATGAAAGCTACAATATCAAGTTCTGAAAATCAAGCTAGCACTATCATGAGACTCCCCGCTCCCCTCCTCCCACCCCTCCCTCTGCCTTCTCTGTTGCACTTCACCCAACCACATCCTCATCATGTATGCTGTCTCAACTAATGCAAGAATCGGGAGGTTGCAAGCCTGTGAGTCAGCCATAGAGACGTGATTCTGCAGCTAATACTAGCTTGAAGCCTCAGTGCAAGAGGAGTACTAGACCAGAGGCATGTTTGAATATTGACTGACGTGCATGAGCTCCCAACCCAAGCTGTTCAGTGAGTCTTCTGTGACACAGACTCCACACTAAGATACATTTTGGACCATATTTCAACTAAAATATTTGTAAAAAGTTAGACACTGTGGCTTTAAGAAGCAAACAATGTAAACAATTGCTATTGTAATTAGTACAGTAATGGAATTACTTTTTCAATTAGTTCAATTACTATTCAGTTACATCTTTCAAGTAACTTTCAAGAAACCTCAAGTAGCTCAACACTGCTGATCTGCTGTAATACTGCACGAAGTCATACGCACTAACTGGATGGACCTTTCAGTACTTCATTGCACCATCCAAGAAAAGTCATCATCTTACAAACCTGAGGGTATGGATGCTGAAACAAGCAAACAATGCACACATGCATTCGCAGGGCCATGCACACACAGCAAAAACCATTGGAGGCCCCTGGAAGTTTTTGCCCTGCAGAGACAAAAGGCAGGACTAAGAGTGGGACTTCTAGGACTCCCTCTTGCCAACCTCAAGTTAAAGGTTAATCCTTTTTTTTTTTTTCATTCTTGGCTTTATTACCTTCCCCTACAGAGTTGGTGGGGTCGTGTTTTTATTTTATTCTTCCTGTATGTTTGTCTACTAGCAGGATTTCACAAGAACATGCTTTGCCTAAAACTTTTGGTAGGGAAGAAAAACTGGTTAAATTTTCATATAATTTGGGAAAAGAAAAAATAGCATTGTGGTTTTTCACAAATGAAGACTAAAACGTGTTTTCTTTGACAAATCTCTGAGGTCTGAACATATCCAGAAGACATTTCATACACTCCAATCAGTGTGAAATGGGCCACCCATCTAAGGGCACAGATGGCCGTGTACATATTTTGCTAGAGCTCAGCGCCATTTCAAATGATGTACTGTAATAAAGTTATCCACGATGTTTAAAGTTTGCATAATTGTGCAGCATTTTGGTAATGTGCAGTACATCCCTCAAATTAGAGAGTGCAGATGGAACAGACATCACTCCTACTGCTGTATAATGGCTACAGAGATTTAATCAGCTGAAAGGGAGGGACCTCATATATCCTGCTGTGGGTGACATAAGAAGTGTGCATTGATGTGGCCCAATGCGGATTCTGCCATGAGTGCATTAAAGTTTGTATTCTGTATTTTATATGCTTTAAAATGGACTACATTAAATATTTATGTCACAGTGAAAGAGGTAAATAATAAATAGCATATTATTGTATGTGTTGCCCATACTTCATTCTGTGGCTCCATGTTCTGTTATGTTGGAAGATAGATGACATGTTTATTCAATTTACAGAATGATGAATCCCACAATTCCTTGCAAAGTGATTTGCTCACATCACATAGAAAATAAACAGGGGTGAAATTTGCATCACGTTGGGTGGTTCTTCACCATTAGAGTGTAGCCACACTGTGCAGGAATTGCTTCATTGCTGGCGTGGAAAGGAGATATGATTACCAATAATGACCAGTAACAATACTCAAAGGAATGTGAATACTGCCTTAAAATAGACTTCAAAAATTGAATCATAATAGACAGGAGCACTGTCTGCAAAATGAGTTTTTATAACTGAGAAGCTGGTAAAACTAAAATAATCCCTCAGTAAGAGCCAGTGTGATTGACAGTTACTTGCTGGGTAAGAGTGTGAGAAAGAGACAGAAGTTACAGTATGTGCCTGTGTATACCTATCCATGTGTTTGTCTGGAACACAGCACTGAGCCAGGATTCTTAAATTAAAGCTCCTGAATTAACAATTAAATCAGTTTCTAATCAGTTATTCCACTGCTTCTTTGGCAGTGACTGTTTTGTTAAATATTTAATCAATATTTTATCAAATCATAATTTTATTTTCTTGCTACTTTGTGGTTCGTAAAGTTATTTGAAATTATTTGGTTGGTTTATGTGTCTGTCAACTGTATTTTATTGTTCCTGGTTTAATCACACACTAATGAAATGCCATAGGAGGGAGGAAACAAGTGCCGCCCTCTTTCAGGTAGCAGGTGCGGTTGTGCATGCACCGAAGCAGCGGGAGAAACAAACGAGTGAGAAATGAGAAAAAAATAAAACAAGAAGACAAACAGTTGTCAGTTACTCCACATAAGTTAGTTTCAACCATTTAAATGTATTCGGAAGGGAAACCAGAAGTGACCCAAAACATGGTTTACTGTAACTGGACTGTCTGGGTGAGTAATTTTCAGCTAAGCTAATGTAGCTAATGGCGGTAGCTTGTGTCGTTTCGTCTTGCTGCGTGCTAGGTGTGTTTGTGTGTGTCAGCTTGCTAGCTAATGTGCAACATGCTAAATGCGAAGTTGCTATGACATGCTAAAAGCTCATGAACGCATATTTCACTGTTAACATGAAGAAAATGAATGTGAACTGTGTTGCTTATTTCCGATTTCCGAGATCACTTCCGCTCTGCCTTCTGAAATATTCATTTGTGTAGCTGGGCTGTTCCTGGCGTTTTTCGTTTTCTTTATGTTTGTTGGAAGGGGTATAGGCCAAAACTAACGATAACTAAAAATATTTTTTTGCTTAAACAATAAATGATTGATAGATATAGAGATGGACGACAAATTAAAGGTTAAATTTAACATAGCATAACATGAAGTGTAATTTAAACTTACATTCAGAGAAATATGCCACATTTGTCAATGTGAACTAATTAGAAATTAGAAATTAGAACTAATTAGAAATATGCCACATTTGTCAATGTGAACTAATTAGAAATTGACAGGCTGATTGAAATTAGCCTGTCAATCAGGTGTCAGCCTGATTGACAGGCTGACACCTGACTCCAGCTTCCTCTTCACATTGTATTTCGAGAGGAAAGTTGGAGTTTGATTCCCCAGTTAACTGTGTTGATGTTGCAGTAAATCAGGCAAAACGGGAGAATCTAAAACCCAAGAAAACATGTGTATCCATCAGGGAGACTCATGCTGGGCCAGCACCACAGATGTGAGAGTATCATGGCCAAGCAGCTTAGTGTTAATAATGACTCAAGTTATCATGTGTGGATGTTGCCTGTTTTTAATCAGCAGCTGATTAAAAATGATGGAGCCTGTGCACAGCTATATTGTATCAAAGAAAGTCAGTTTGAGATTGTAGCAGATGAAGCTCTTCTATTAAGATATGTGTAGCTGTTCGGCTAAGCTAGCGGTGCAGTGTGTGTAGTTACTGTTTTGATGGCTTTCAGCTCTGAAATAATGCCAACCTGTAATCCTCCTGAACCATCCGGACCCAAAACTGTAGGTTCTGAGAATCACTGCGATCAGATTTATGATGCAATTTAGATGTAATAAATCCTGAAATTTGAAAGTTCAGAAACATCAGTGCCGAGCTGGAATTTCTGTGTTTACTTATTGACCTCTAAAGTGAGATGAATGTAGTTTTGCAGAGCACCTCCGGACCTGACTGACACGAGACAGCCTGTTCCGAATGGTTACCAGCTGGGAGACTGGTAACTAAGATGGATTTGTTTACAGAGCTCTTGTGATTGGTACTGTATTGTCACAAATGCCAGTTTAGGCTTTAATCCAGCAATTGTAAGTTCAGGCTCAAACCTTTACTCTTGTGGCATTTTATGGTTAGATGGAAATGGAAACATGCCACTGGTCATCACAGTGAAAGCTATTCCAAGGTGGTTGGATGGCGCTCCAGGGTGATATGGCAGCAGCCCCCAACCCCACCACCCCCCCCCACCCACCCCCTCCCACCAGGCACCATTCTCCCTGTGAGACAGGCAATATGCTAATGAAGGGAATGAATAGTGAGTCTCTGGGAAGACTTTCCTCTTTCCTCTGTGTGTGTGTGTGTGTGTGTGTGTGTGTGTGTGTGTGGTGTTTGTGTGTGTGTGTGTGTGTGTGTGTGTGTGTGTGTGTGTTTGTGTTTGTGTCCAGCTGCTCTCTTGGCCACTGTGGCCATTACTGAACAGTACCAAGCAGCAGAGCATGACACTCACCAGCTGGATCTGCACACACCTCCGCTGAGAGAGGAGGCCTGTGCCAATGAGACAAGGAGAAAGAGAGAAAGTGAGAAGGGGGGCGGCAGCACGAGACAATGAGGGACAGAGGTGCCACAGCCAAGGAGACAGAGGAGAGATCCATCCTCAAGGTAAGATGAAACAGATTTAACACTGTGCAAATGACAGACAAAGTAACCAACACCTACCCCCTAACATACACTGCAGAGAACACACACACATACTAAGCACATAATAACACTCACAAATATATTGTCCTGACCTCAATGTCATATGGGGTGTATGAATACATGTGTGACAAATGGTGTGTGTGTGTGTAGGTGGGCAGCTTCTAGGGAGAATAATGTCCACTATGTGTCATATCGTCATGGTGACCATCAGAAGAGCCATAAATACAACTCAGATCTGCTGCATTAGGGAATGTCCAGCTGTGTGTGTGTGTGTGCGCGCATGTGTACTGTATCTCCTAGACATATTGAGGCTGCCATCTATGTCTGAAAAGCATTTTCTCTCACCCTTTCTCCCTTATTTCTTACTTTGTCTTTGTATCTCTCTCATACAGCTTTACACCAGCACCTTTGCTAGTGATGAAGACAAATATTATGCATGGGTGGATGGGGGGGTTGTGGGGGGCAAAAGATTATTCATATGCCAGAAGATAAATGTATTTTCTCTGCTTGCCTCATTCCCTGCCCTCACGCGCAGCCCCTCTTCCATCTCTCCCTCTTCCCTCATTTTGTATTCCTCAGTCCAGCCACGTTATTCCCTCTACATCTCCTGCTTGCCACTGTCTGGCCGGCTGACACGAAACGATATCTGTCATGCTGTTTGGAACACACTGAACATCACTTGTCAGCTGAGGGATGACAATGGCTGGCATGGAGTGGAGGGTACGCGGGCAAAACGAGAACATTTCTACTTCAGCCTACTTCCATCTTTGTTTAAATCCCATTATGGGCAAACGGGAGTCTTCTTTTCTTGGCTGGAAATCAGTGAGTGTCTCACTTTATGTTCAGAATGGCTGGGTTATAATAAGAAACTTTTCTTGTTACAAGAATACATTATTTATCTTTTCATGTTATAACATGATAAATGATATTGGTATGACAAGAAACGATTTATGTTATAAGGAGATAAGAAGAATTTTTACATAGGCCACGTCTTGTAAAACCTGTATTTCATTGCTTTTAAGGGGCATCCAATGTTGTGTTTTGCTTGCGTAAGTTAGCCAACTTAGTTAGCCAGCCAGGCAGCCACAATCAGCAGAGGCCTCATCTGAGGTGATGTTTGGTCCCTTCCTTGGAGAACCCATGGCTAGTCAGCTGGAAGACACTTTGATACATCAGTGCAGCCAGCAGAGTCCACAAGATGAGCTGGTCATGACAAACGTCATGCTTCCTCCAGCAAGCCAAGTTGACGAAGCAGGCACTTCTACAGCTCTCACAAGATGTTGTATGTGTCACAATAAAACTTCACAGGGTCAGTCTTTTGGAGGTGATGATTGGCCAGTTCAAGCATTCAGCACCCCTCAGACACCCCCTGAAATATGTTTAAATGGATGGAAAAAGGAGCTGATGCAGATGGTGTCTCAAGAGATGTGTATGCTGCATTTTGGACAGTTAATGGGCAGCATAGCTGAAGGGGAGGACCTGAGGGTTCTGTCACTGTCTCCTAAATGGCAGGAAGAAGAGTGGAAATCTACTGGCTGAATTCTGCTGAAGATATTTCAAGACCATGGATATGTTTCCTGTCCCCTCTTTCTTTTTTTTGGTTATAGAGTTAAGTCTCAAATGGTATGCCGTGTTAAAGCCTTCCCCTGTACATAAGTCAGTCAGATAGGGATCTGATAACCAGTGCTTTAAAAGAAGATCTTTTAGATGAGGACAGGGATGAACTACTTAATCTTTTGGACCACTTGGATGTACTTGGAACAGTTCCAACACAAGAGAGTTTGAAAGGCATCCATCCAAACCTGGCACACAAGCAGTTGATC
Source organism: Toxotes lorentzi (assembly GCA_037833715.1). Classification (NCBI taxonomy): domain Eukaryota; kingdom Metazoa; phylum Chordata; class Actinopteri; family Toxotidae; genus Toxotes; species Toxotes lorentzi. The sequence continues at coordinate 14,129,023 of JBBMJY010000005.1, forward strand.
CAAAAACCAAGATATGTAGGAGAAGTGTCAGTGTCAGTGATCGCTGGCCAGTTCTTAAAAGAAGCATTTGTGAGCCCGGAAGATGTCCCTACAAATGTCTGAGGATAAGAGGCCAACAAGAAGACAGCTTTTGAAGTTGCTGGATGTATCTCCTACAGCTCAAGCAAAGAACCAGAGCTTTAGTTTTCTGCAACGCTACATCAGAGAACTAGATGATGCAGGAATGAGTAGCATGTTAATGTTTGTCATGGGGTCAGATGTCACCTGTGTTAACCAGGTTGAGGTTCTGCTCAGACCAGTAGTGCTCAAATTACGATCAATAAGATTTTGAGCTGGTGTTGTTCACAATGTTCACAAATATTTACAGTGTTGGCATTTGTAAATCACCCTTTAAACTTGTAAAATAAATCTTCACAAGAAATTCAAGTTTGTACACACGTAGAAATGACTTGTATTTGAAAAAAGAGAATGTGTGAATAAAATCTTTTAGAAACAAATTCTTTTAGTGGTGAGGTTACACAAAGAAACAGTGAAAAGAGATGTGCTTTTGTGAATGTATAGATACAAAGCAGAAAACTGAGTGTAAAGCTCAACACTTACCACTTTGTGGTGTTGTAATAGCTGCATTTCAATCTGAATATTCACTGTTACTTGTGGTATGGCAGATAATTCCAGTTTTGTTTTCTCCCATGTGTAGCATATCACACAAGGATCAAGACCTCTCTCTTTTGTTCTCTATAAATGAACATGAAAAGAAGTTGCTTGATCTCTCAAGTTGCTCATTTATTCTTAAATAAGTTTGACTTATAACTAAAATTTAACTTAATTTAATTTAACTAAATTTAAAAAATACAATAGAATTCAAAACCAACTCTTGTGGAAACACAAGTTGATAAAAAGGGATACAAACCTTGTTATTAGATAAATAAAAGGAAGAGCTCTCAAACTGAGTGTTGGCTGCCCCTTCTCCTGAAGCACAAATCACATGGTATTGATAAACATTACTACACAGACACACTTGCACATTTTGAAATACCTTGGCAAACCACTTGGCTTATTCTTAAACCCTATTCATCCCTCTTTAGTTAACTCATAAAGTCATAAATTATCTGTTGCTTGATTCATATAAGCTCCTCTAATAGCAGGCTAACCCCTCAGTGGTATCAGCCTCTCAGTCCACGGCCATTACATCCCTACAACTTGACAAAAAAGGTGATTTGGTAGTTATTGTTACCTCAGAGTGCACAAATTAAAGGCCAGCATCAAGCACCCCTTCTTAGACAAATAACAGGAGGCAAACTACAGGGCTCTAGTCTTTTTGTGTATTCGTGTAGGTGCATTCTCAACAGTCTCAGAGTTTGGGCAGGAGAGGACCTCTTCACATGATAATCTGGACACAGAACTGCATGAATTCTTCTGCTGTGTGTGACTTATTGTTGACCCCATGGGACCATGTCCCATTCTGAAATTTTTTTTTTCTGTTCCCAGATCAGCAAATGAAGACAAACAAACATGATGGCTGTGATTAGTTTTTCATATGTTCCTCACAGATAAAAATAATGTGCTCAACTAACCAAGGCATCAATTGGCATAATGTTGCCCTGCCTAAATGCTCCAGAGCAGTTGGGGGTAATTTCTAAGCCTTTAAGTATCTATGCTCTCAGGAGCTCTCTGGTTCTTTCTCTCTCTTTCTCTCTACGGCTCTATGGCTTCACCTGCTTTGGTTGGTGAGAGTAAGAAGTTTTCTGCCATTATAAGGCAACAATAACTGAATAGTGTTTAATCAGAAGGATGAGGTACTCTCTGTTGATATCCTTCTTTACAGGCCTTTGCTGCTTTCTGAGAGACCTCTGTCAGGTGATCTCGTCCTCCAAAGGGATGGTGTACATGAGAACTGGACGTCCACTTGGAGCTGCTGCGTTTCCTCTGTGGTGGATAATGTGAGTATTCTTTAAATGTGTGACTTTGTGCAGCTCTTCCCGTAGAATAGAAACAGCAGTGAGAGGAAAGATTAATGTAGCGCTTCCTATTGTGAGTCAGTATGATGGACAGAGGGGGTGAGTGGGTGGTGGGGAAGGGGCCTTAACTTTTTTTTTTTCATTTTGTGCCACAGGCAAAGTATTTAAATCAGGAATAAAAATATATCTGTGTCCAGCATTGTGCAGCCAAAGTCATTTATATGAAGATAACCAGCACTTAGCAAAATTCTTTGCCTTCATGATTAATAATAATAATAATAATAATAATAATGTCTAGGATGACACTGTGCCAAAATTGTGTTGAGAAAACTAAGTTACAGGGCTGCTGCTTACATTATACAATGCAATACCAAATGGTAATATCTTGCAAAGTCCCCTAGGGATTGCTAATAGTTACTTTACCAGCATGTCAAGGGATTGTTACTGTTAAGGGTGTTTGGTTTTATGTGAATAGATGTCTTAGATGATTTGTTTGTGGGATAATGGGCCTTTTTATTCTACATTTAGTTTCTTCCTGTGTTAAATTGTTTCTGCCTCACTTTCATTGTTTACCCTGCAGCATTGCTCTTTTAATTTGTGTTTGCACGTGGCTGTGAGTGTTGGTTTGGGAGATCCTTGAACATTTATGGATGCATTTGAGATGCAGCACCTCAATAGTGGAATGGGATGTTCTCTAAATCATCCCATGAAGGACATGGACTCACAATTAGCTATAGATGTGCTCCATTCATACATCCTGCTTTCTGCTTACGTGGCAGCAAAGCAACCATTTTGAAGGAATTTGGGCAGCAGCTGTATTAGCTACTGGAAATTAGACCAATTGTCTTACTGTAGCTGTGAAAACAAACAATACATGAGCAGCTTGTGATCTGCTGATTGTGATTCAGAAATATAACGGTTACTGATGTGGCAATCCGTACGCCAGCATAAGAATCTCTGCATTTCTTGCCATTGGGACATTTTTATATTTATATTTTATATTTATTTATAGCAGCTGTCCCCATCCTCTTCTCAACCTCTGCTACGACATAACCAGTGATGACCTTAGGATTTCTGTTTGTTGAATAGGCATGAAGCCATGCCATGAGCCTCGAAAGGTCATCAGTCGCTCCATTTATACATACAGCACACCTAAGGACTTTAGTTTGTCGTATGAGTCCACATGCCACATAAAGTTAGGCCCAGGGTTAACGCATATGGTTCAGCTTGGATGCAGCTGAGATGGTGTAGCTTGTATCTATGCCCATCCAGCTGATCAGTGAGAAATGACGTTACCTCCAGAGGGTTGGACTCATTTTTCCTTCTTAGTGTTCAGGTACTTCTCAAAATATAATTCGCAATGCTCAGTAACAGCAGAATCTTGCCATGTCTTAACCCAAGCATGAAGTAGAACATCATCAAATCATGTAAATGAGCCTTATTCCTCGATTTATCCGTTCTCCTCACACCATATCCTCTTTCAAACAGGATTTCCACATTGTAGCAATACAGGCTCCACATTAAAGATAAATCATATGTTCTTACAACAAGAATAGTTTCATGCCATAAGCAGATTTGTTTGTGTCATACTCATGAAAAAATCTTGTTATAACATGAAAAATATCCTTTTATATCAATGAACTTTTCACATTATAACAGCAGCATTTCACTTCTATAGCTAATTCACTGACGATAGACTAGACTAAACCCAGCACTTAAATTGGTTATTAAAACTTTTTTGGGGGAGCTCATAGAAACGAAGGTCTAAATGGAAAATAAGCCAGCTGAAATTTTCCCTTTTACTCTCATAAATATGCAGTACATGACTGAAGGTTGCTCAATAAAACATCCATTTTAATCTCATGATACCCATTTGCTCTTTTTCATATTGTTGCTGCTGCAGCAAGTTGCTTTGTAAAAATTTATAAATGAGTTTGATTTATTGGGCCACTTTAAAGACTTGTCTTAGAAGGAAAACACAGGTTTGTTACTAATAACACTGATGATGGTTCTGTTCTACTCTAGTGTGGTAGTTCTGTTTTATACTAAAATGGTCTGTGACTGAGAAGGAGCCTTTCAGACTTAAAGTTTGTACCTTATGAAGGAGACTTCAGGCAGTAACTCTGCATTTGGGCCACTAACAACAAACCACTCTTGCATCTCCTTTCTTCTCTTTCTATATTTTCATTTTTCATTTATTTTCTCTTCTCCCTCTCACCTATTTCCCTATTTCCCTGTTAGTTGCGGCTGGTCTAGTGGTGGCTGATGCTTGCGCCACCTGTGTCAGTCAGGAGTGGCCTATTTAGGGCAGCTAATTCATCATGGCCTGAGAGCTTACATACGGTACATATAATTACCCCCCAACGCAAACAAGACCCTCTCAGTCCCTGTGATTTATGGTCGTGTCAGGGGAGAGGATACACAGAAACAACAAAGAGATAGGCAGCAGGAGGACGATGAGAGAAGAAGAAGGGATAGAGGTAAGGTAGAGCAGTAGGTGGAAATAAAGCAGAGGATGTTCAAAGAGGACAGGTGAAAGCACAAGGGGCGCAGAGAAATATGAGACTTCCGTGTAGTGATACAGCTCAGCAAATCAATATTGATACTAGTTCTGCATGTCAGAGTCAAGGATACTTTTTCTTTTTTATCCGTCCCAACCTATTTACAAGGAATCCTCAAAGCTTCACACTGCATATCAGTCATATCCTAACTTTGACTCTTGAAGACAGTGGGCTTTGCCACTGCTGGCAGGAAGACATAGCTTCACCCATTGTTTTCCTTGATCCCTCTGTGGTGCTTATTTTAAAATGCATCAGTGGCCCGTTTCAGCCGTGGCAGTTGTATTGTACGGTTGAAGGCCGATGAGATGGTTATGCAAATAAAAATGAAAAGAGAAAAAAAAAAAGATGGAGATGGAGGAGACGAGAGTAACAATGAAAGATTTATGACAGGCATTGAGAGCAGGCACCGGTTTTATCAGCCTATTATCAACCAAATTGCCCCCACTGAGATGTAGCACATATCTACTCTGTTATGTGCTCTCTCTCTCTCTTCTGTATCCACACTCACTCTCTTTCCAGATCAGTGCTCACCCCTGCTGCCATCGCCATACATAACCTGACTTTCCCAACCTTACCTTTTACCATTCACTCTTTTACCTCTCCTTTAGTATTTACTCACCTCTCACCTTTCCCCCCTTCTTCTTCCTTGTCTCTTTGACTTTGTGTCTGTTGTTCAGTCGACCCTCTTGCCTCTCTTTTTCTCCAGCTCATTCTTGTCTCACTGCTTTATTGTTCTCACTCCCTCCCTCCCTCCTTCCCCTAGCCGCTGGAGTATTTTCTGTCTACTTTGCTTACGCCGTCTGTTTTTCCCCCCACAGCCTGCCTGTATATCTGCCTGCTCTCCGTAACCCATGAGGGCTCTTAATCAATGGCAGTTCATTCTGCCTCCCTCTCCTTTTCCCTTTCGCCACGTCCTCCTCCTCTGCTCCCTCCCCTTCCCTTTAAGGGTTAAAGTAAGAAAGGCACCTAAGGGTGAACAGGTTAATGTTCTGGCAGTTTGAGATACGCTTGTGACATTTCAATCCGGCATCTGTTTTTATCGCAGCTGATTTAAGAAGTGCGGGGGTGCGTGAGGGGGTAATGGAGGGATGAAAGGAGGGGTGGTGAGAAGGAGGGGAGGGAGCCCATGGGAGGGTGCAGCTACCAAGAGACTGTGGACTGTGTAGCAGGGGCTGTGGACCTGCAGTTGCAGATCAGTTAATAAGTGGAAGCATATGGTCATGTCGCCCTCAAGTGGTAAGCAGCAGAACTCTTGGAGCGGGGACAAACTGCGGCAGTGCAACAGACAAAATAACAGCATGTAGTCTTGAAGTCCTGGAGATATGGTGAAGCAAAAATGTAAAGACACTGGTAATATCTTGCAATTATGTGGGCACAGCACCATACAGTAATGTGTATTCTTCTTGCTGTCAATCATGACCTTTGCAAGGAACAGAACTGATGAGACTGTTGGATGCAGGGAGATGATTGCAGAAGAAATAGAGAATGTCATGTGGGCAAAATAGCAAGTAGCAGAGCAAGAGGCCAGGAGGACAAACACAGAGAAACACAGCTGAGGCAGAGTTAGAAGGAAAAGCTTGGAGATATATATATATATATATATATATATATATATATATATACACACACACACACACACACACACACCAGAGAATAAGACAGACATCAGCTTTTGGGAGAGTAAAATAGTCAGGGAATCCAATAAAGAAACTGAAGGAGAACTCCGGAGGTTTGACTAAGTTAAAAGAAAAGGATGAGGGGGGAAAACAGAGAGAGAGGAGAACCAGACTTCCAGTGTGCACAAAGTGATAGAGACAGTGAGGGAAAGAGAAAGAATAGAGCGGGAAAATAAGTGAGAAGGAGCAGATATGACAGAATAAGTAAGTGAATTAGGAGAAACCGGGCTGTAGATGAGCTGCAGGGGGTGAGAGGGTGGGAGGACGGACGGATGATGTGGGGAGGGTAGTTGGATGGTGGGACTGCTACACCGCACTTTCTCTTGAGTTTTATTTGATATGAATTCAATAAGCAGCGGCCGATCTCCGTGCCCCGGGTGTAATTACCGGCAGAACAGCGGGGGCATTGTGAGCTTCGTCACCGCCTAAACGCTCCCCTGCTCGCTTCCAGGTCAGCACTGATCTTGTCTGAGAATGTCAATTATCGTCTTAAACGCCATCTGAGGAGCAAGGGAAGGAGAAAGGGAGGGTGGTGGTGGGGGGAGGGGGGTGTTGGCGCTGAGAACGATAAAATATGGCAAGTTAGGGAGGAAATATTTGCCCAGCGTCACAGCTTAAGAAAAGGAGCAGGAAGAGAGTGAGAGATAAAGCTACAGGCTAGAATACTAATGGGTTCCTCTTCATTGTTTAATATAAGGTAGAAGTCAAGAGAGCAACGCATACTGTTTTCCCTGTTCCACTTCCCTTCATGTCCCATCATCTTAGATGTACTGTACCATTTGTGGTGAAACAGGTGAGTTGAGACCGCGGTGGAGGGGGCAACCTGCTGATTTTCACACACTAGACTTGGAGTTAATAATGAGGAAAATGTTAATTGATGAGAGCTAAATGATAAGATTGATACCACCCCTGTGCCATTATAGTATATATGAAGCTACTGTCTGCAGTCAATTAGTTTAGCTTAGCACAGAGATGCACAGGCTGCTGCTGTCCGGCAGCAAAATCCACCTTCCAGCACAGGGAAGTTCACTAATTAACTATATGTCCCTTTTAGAAAAACCGAACTGTACAAACAACACTTTGTGGTTTCACCAGGGGTCGGACTGTTTCTCTTTACTTCTGTTTTGCAGTCTTTGTCCTCAGCTAAGCTACTGGCTGTAGCCTCATATTTACCTCAAAGACTCTTGGCAAGAAAGTGAATAAAATGTTGAACTGACCCTTTAGCTATATCTTTACCTGCCATGACTGTGATCTTTCCACAGACTCAAACAAACTGTGGTGGCAGGTGGAGAGAACCTTGGCACTGAATGTAATCTGGAATTTAACAAAATTGGCCAATGTCAGTGTTATCGTTTGGCAGTAGGGTTGCGAGGTAGCAATGTTTTACTGGTTTTTAACAACTAACCATATCAGTATGCTACTTTTGTAGCATGTTGTCCTTTGACAAAGGACTTTCACTCAGTAGGGCCTGTCAGCTTTGATGCTGCCTTCTAGCTGTTTATGTTTACACTGATTGTGCTGAGTTTAGATTTCACTGCTGCATGGTCTGATAATTCCTCTTAACATATGTACTGATGATGCATGCAAATACTAAATATTGTTTTCCCAAGCTGCCAGTTAAGTTTATGAAAGATAATGATTGAAAACCAAAAGCTAATGAGTGTTATTTTGTTTAAGTAGAGCAATAAGATCTGTGTTTTCTGCCCATACCATAAATGGCAGTAACACATATGCATTATAGATTAAGCAACGTGTAAGCATTGAATCTATGCAGCGATCTGGCTTTATAAAAAGTAATTCATTCACCTTGTTTCAGCATGTTTCCTTCCTTCCCTCTCTCTCTCTCTCTCTCTCTCTCTCTCTCTCTGTGCCCCCCCCCCCCTTTGGTGGGTGCCAGTGGGAGTGGTCCGCCCTTCATCTGCTCTCAGAACAAACAGCCTGGTAAACATCATGAAACATTTAGAGGAGGCAGAGCAGTCTTCTCTCTAATTCACACTGGCAACCGGGAGATGCACAAAAACAGCTGCTCCCAAAGCTCACCCCAGCAGAGGGGTTTGAGTAAAAGTGGGCACGCATGTGCTGTATATGCCTTCATGTATCTGGGAATTGGGATGTGGGCACAAAGATTGTGTATGTACGTGTCAACATTTGTGATATGCACATGTACATAACAGGGAGTGCTTTTTCGTATCGTAAGTATCTAGGACTTAGTCAGGGGTCTCTTCTGTTTGAAAACCACACTCTTCACTGTAGAATAACTTGCCATATTTGGGTAGATTAACATATTTGGCAAGTACCTTGTAGGGAGGGAGGGAGAACAAATGATCGGATTAGAATCACAACTCAACTCAGCTGGAGGTCTGAGTCAATGCCTTGCACAGAACAAAACCCTCTTCACTGATTCCTTCTAACTCCAGCACAGGGGACTGTCTTGTTCTCAACATTCATAGTTTTTTGTAAAACTGTGTTGCCTTGGCAGTTGGGTAAATGGGGCAAAGCTGCTTTGAAATCTCACCTGCATGTAAACATCACAACTTGATTTTGTACCTCCCTTAAGCCCACAGACATTAATGTCTTGTCAAAGTGTGATGTCCCAATCAAACCATTGCTCGCTTTGTGAGTTATACAGTATAATTTCAAATGTGTCGCCAAAAAAACAAAAACAAATCTGATTTCGCAGTTGTTTTTCCTCAATATAAATAATTTGATTACCTGGAAATTCAAGTTTTCTGAAGTTTTGAGCCAGTGGACAGTTATTCTGCTCTTTCATGTCTTTTCTCTGTGAAATATCCATTCAAATCAATGAATAATGAATTAAGGTGTGCAGCCTCTTACTCCCTTTAATAAAATGTAGCAAGCGGAACAGCTTATTCAGTAATGTCACGCATAATTAGCCAGGCTGCCTAGACCACCTTCATGCAGTAATCTTTCGAGGCCTGACCTGCATTCAGTTTCTTTTTTTTTTTTCCTCTCATCTCTTGCTCATCTGTCTCCTCTGTCACAGACCTCTCTCTCTCTCTCTCTCTGTCTTCCCTCCTGTTTAGCTTGTTTGTATTTTGTGCTGAGATCATAAACCAAGAAAATCCCCTAAAAATGTGTGGCTCAAGGGACATACACGTTCACATGCACATGCACGTACACATACGTATGTACACACACACACACAGTCCTCAGATGAAAACAAACAAGCGTGAGTGGCTGAGCACTTGCAATGATAACAGGCCCCCTGTGTAGTGCGGACTCCCATGTGGTGTGGCAAATTATTTAGTCAGTAAATTTGTGAAAGTGTACATATGGGGGTGTACATGCCATATCAAGGTTGTAAAATCTCTTTTCGGACCAAAACATTCGATAATATTGAGAGGGCTTCAATGAAACAAGGTGAATATTAAAAACCAACCTCCACTGTGTATCAGCGGACCATTGCAGCAGTGCTGTGTGGGCTTCAGTGTAAGCCACAGTGAGGCAGCTACTTACACTACGATCAATGCAACTAGGCCCTGTTAGGAGGGAATCGATCAGCTTAGGACTTGATGTGGAACAGTCTCTTTCTCTCTGTATCTCTCTCTTTCTCTGTCTTTCTTTCTCTATTTGCACTCTCTCTGTTCTCTGTCTCACACCATCATTGATCTCAGGCTTTGATAGTGAGCATATCTTCTCTGTAGGGGTGAAGAGGGCAGCGCTAAACTATCTGAGGCTCTTAATGACCAGTACAATGTGAAGGTTGGCAGAGAATAACAGGTCTTTATGTCAGACAGTCTAACCTGAATGGATCTGCCTGAGCAAGCTACGCTGACACTGAGAGGTCTTCAAGTTGAAAATATCACCCGCTAAACTCAGTGCTGCAAAGGGCTGGGCTGAGGCTGGCTTCCCCATAGCGAGGACTGGCTAATCTAAACTAATTGCTAAGACCACTGATGCATATGAAAAAGGTAGAGAGGGTGTAAGAGAGAGTACGCACAGACAGATGCCCAGTGAAAGGTACCATCTCCTGCTGCTGCTACTTGCCACACATTGCAATATGGGAGTGTCATGTAGAACTCAAATTTTGACCTGATGATGAAAAGAGGAAAAAAGTCAATAAAGTCTAGATCAAAGTGTTGGTCTGAGAGACAGACCTGCCGTTGTGCTCCTTTACATGCTTATGTTACTGATGTGACGTGTTACTCTTTAATCTAATGTTAGCCTCATGTACCTCCATGGTTCCTAAAAGATGCAGAAGGGGATTTTAGTTTCAGATTTACTTCCTAAGGGCTCAAGAAGTAGATTTAAGGAACTCCTCCTGGACCTAGGAACCAAAGGAACGTGACTAAGTCAACATTAGCTATGGAATAATGAGTTAAATAATCATTGAGTCAGCAGACCTGCCCATTCAGTGAGGGCCAGTTGTTGGATGAGGTACCTTATTCCTAAGTGGCATTACCCTGAGGTTGCCCACTAGGACCCAAACTTATATCACTGCCCATCCTTCCACCATGCAGAGGATGTGGTGAGTGTTATATCCACAATCTGTTGAGGGCCATTAAAAACAGAATGCTTAGGTAACAAATCCTCAGCATTTAAATCAGACCTGCTGTTTCTTACTAGCAGCACTAGTACACTCGTTCAAGATTCAGAGACAGGGAAATACAAATTAGAAGATCAGAAAGCGATGGTGGCTCACCAGTAAACCACATAAATGGAGGCATTTTGAGGGTAAGGAAGGTAATTAAGGTTTTCTGTGAAAAAAAAATAAAAATCTGACCACCTAAAACTCTATATGCCTAAGGCTAAGAGGCAGCAGGATGCTTACTGTATAGCTTCACTGCCCTGCAGGCTCCACTTGCCAGTGCTGGTGCACATTTACTCAGTGATTTGTCAGTTGCAAGAATAAAAACTGCTGCAGTTCTCCTGTTTTCATTCTGGCTATTATTTACTTTTAAAATGAAAAGGAAGGGGAAGAAAACATAGCTTGCTTGTCTGTCCAACCCACTTTCAAACCCTGTCTGTTATGCCTTGACACTTGCGAACAGACATGGAAACGTAAGGTGTGTTTCTCTGTCAACGATAAGCAGCTAAATAAACATCAGACAAGGAGCTTACTTTGATGCAGTTCAGCTACTTCTGAACAATATCTGCTAGTGAGAACATAATGGATCATTTAGGTTACCTAAACGTAAAATAATGGTTATGTTGTACTGTCCGTTTTCACTGCACTTAACTCACATTAGGACTTATTTCTCATTTCATTGCAGGTATTAATTCAGAAGATGCAGAAAAATGACTCTGAGACTCAGCCGTAAAAACTGCATGACCAAAATGTACAGTTTCTCTGAAAGGAGGACAGCCTTACCTCCTCCTGTTTCTATCCCCATCACTTTCCAACTCAAACTTTTGCCCTCGTGCAGAATCTACCATTAAGGTGGAGAAATTAGGTGAACCTGCAGCCATCTGATGCTTTGTATCGGTAGACCTGCTGATAACATGCTAGCAAGCTCCAAAAACAAACCCGCTCTAATGATCTCTCAAAACGTTAGAAGTTTTATTGTGTGCTGAAGCCAATTAGCCATGGCTGTGGTGGATTGCTGTTGAGATAACGAGCCTGGGAGGGACAGCATGGGGCCACCGTCTGAGCCCTATGTTAATGAGCCAATGCTTTCATTAAACCTGCCACCATCGGCTGTCAGAAGTATCCTGAACTCCTGGTGTGCTTCGTTTACCTGGCGGACAGTTCGATTAGCCTAAAAGCCTCCGTCTCGGGGCTGATTTACATTCACACTGTCCGTTTTTTGGGATGTAGCCCGGGATTAAACCACTCTGAGATCTACAGTAGATGATTTACCTTGACATTCTTGAAAAGGCTGCTCTACGCATAAACGCTTCACTGGCAAATCTAACTTTTTTGCAGTTATTCAAGGAGTGCTTCGGGTCCCTGTAGGGTTAAAGCAGCAGATATAACAGGCAGGCATATGGCAGACACAGCACTGAGGTTACAGCTGAGATACACAATGCTGATATTGCTCATATTGATTTGATTATAAACACCCGGTGTGTTTGTGAGTGCAAGCCTGCGAGTGTGTGAGCATCCACAGCACAAGGCTTGCTGGTATTGATTCAGTCAGACACTCGCTGTGGTATGTGTTTTGTATGTGCTTCATGACCTCCTGTAATTAGCCACAGAGCCACTGGGGGACATGCAGATGCCTCTATTTCTTCTTTATAGTATCTTGTAAAACTCATCTTCATGGTAATGTAACTTTGTAGTTAGTAGGTGCCTTTGCATGCCAAGGTGTTGTGTTATTACAGTATGTGAGTGTTTGGGATTTGCACGCACGCACTTTTTTCCAGGATAAACTATCTGAGCTGATAAACGGAGGGAAAAGTCTTAGGTGACGCTAAATGGTAATATGTATTCCAGGTGTGTCTCTAATCTCTTAAAGTGCAGTTTTGCATTTGAAAGCAGATTGCATGCCCGTGCAGCCCCTCAGCAATTAGGAGGCAAGTGTCAACAGCCGACCTTGGCCAAGTCTTAATGCTTCTTTGGCTGTCTCCAGCCCTTGAACTAACGACATCACTTCCTCCTCTGAGAGAGAGAGCAAAGTGAAGAGGGACTTTTTTTCCGAGCTGCTTGGCTCTCCTGTACATCTGCAATAACAAATCGATTAACTTCAAGTACTGATGGAAAACAATACACCTCAGAGGGAAGTTTGTTTGTCCCTGTGACAAAGCACCAGTAGAGGTATAAATGATAATGAACCTGAAACAAAGCTCCAGTTCCAGTGGTAAAATTATAGTTACTTTTATAATAAGCAGCTGTAATAAGCTAAAAATTAACCACATCCCCTGGTTCTGTTTTCCCAGAATAGGTGGGTTTCACGTGACGTCACGACGCAGCGAAGCGGCCAGTGACCACTTCGTCAAAGGTATGTTAGCTAGCTAACTTGGTTTTTGTGGCTGTGTTTATATCAGGAGGTTGTTGCTTAATGCTCATTTACATAGTAATAATTATTAAGTTGCCGGTAGTCTAATATGGACTTCATTGGGACTTTGAACATCCAAATGCTATTTCGCTGTCATGTCATACATTAGTATTTCTATGTATTTGACAAATGAACCCCCTTGTATCCCTGTAAGATGTGTTTGTTGACATTATAGCCGCTATTGCTAGCTGCTAGCTATACATAACCAGTACAAGAATAAACATCCTGTCAAAGACCAAACGATAATCGTCTTGGAGCCGTTTGGTACCAAGGTTGTGGACCCAGCTGCTCACAAAAAAGTTATATGCCTCCAGGCTTTTGTAGGCTTTCATTTGCTGTTTCGTATAATAAGAGGTCTGTAGTACGTGATAATTGGTGATGTCAACAGCCACGATTGTCGGCAAATCTTTAATGTCCGTTGAAAACTCGCTCATCTTCATGAGGGTATGGGTCACGTCCAACATATTGTTTGATTAATTGTGTTTATCTCCGTCTCGACACGGGATCTAAACCCGTACAATGCAGACTCTCTGCTAATATTTCCTCCATTGGCTTTGACATGTAACTTACTTCCTGCCCTCTATGAGAAATCGCGCCGCCTACGTACATCATCATGATCACGTGACTGAAACCCAGCTTTTAGTGAATGGCTTAATTCTCTTACAGTATAAGCCAAACCGAAAAGAAGGTAGGAAAAAGTAACTGGAAAAAGAAAATATGACACTTTTATGTGTCTGTACCTGTAATAGAATTTAAACATGGAGCATGCAAATAGTTGTCTAACATACTTTAAATCACATTAATGGAGTATTTCCTCTCAGTTGTGGTGGTAATATGAAAGAGCCAAGACGTCCGCTCAGCTTTCAGTGACTATTATTGATATTGGACCGCATAATGTTGACACAGTGTTGTAGAGACTCAGGTAGAGGCTTGTTGGCTTAGTGGCTTCACAGGTGTGATCAGGTACATATTCAAATAAGGTGCCATAACATGAACATTAGGAATGGAACGGATTACACCAGCATATGTCCACACTCTTCCACGTGTACACATATCCTTTGCATGTTCAAACAGGTGATCAGAAGTTGAGCATTAAAGAAATACACGTGTCGATTTAAAATACAGGAAATGTTTCTGATATGGTTTGGTGAAGGGAGTGAAAATAATCTGTACAAGACAGCTCTCTGTTCCATTTTATGTGGAAAATACATTTGGCGTGCAGGCTGGGAGACTCGTGTTAAGTTTGTGCAGCATGTTTAGGGAAACCTGGCAGGAAGAAAATCCTTCTCTTTTTCAAAGTCCTGGAAGCAGTGAGCTCCCATAAACTTCTGAATAACGTGGCCTGGTGATCATGTGACCACACACGCTTCCCGGGCTCCAAGTGAGCGGTGTGCACACCAACTCCTTCCAGACGCCAATGGAAAACTACTGCTGTACTGCTACTGTATTTTCTCCACTGCTCTCCGCAACCTTTCGGTCTCTCTCCGTCTTTGTGTATGTCTCTTTGTGTCTCTCCCTCTCTTCTCCTCTCTCTCATTTGCCTGTGTCAGCATATTCCACAGACCCAACCCCCTTCTCTGCCTTTCGAACCTCTCTTCTGGATGGAAAGTCTGAGAAGAAGGGGGGGGGGGGTTTAAAGTGCTGTTGTTGGAATATGTGTCAGTTGGCCAAATAGGCTCCACATGGTTGTCGTCATGGCGCAGGATGTGGCAGACTTAATCTACTCCCTCTTCATCTTTCTCAAGCCTCCTTCCCCATCTCCCTCAGTGACTATCTTTTGCTCTTTTCTTTATGGATCCAATTCCTTCTCTTTATTGTGCTCTATTTTGTGCTTCCCCCCCACCCAATGTCACGACAGGCAAATTAGACTTTAGTAACGTATTACGGCTTCTTGCTCCAGTCTTAAATCCAATGTGCACTCAGTGTGTGGCGATGCTGAAACTTAAGTTGCCGGTTTGCTGCAGCAGTGGGAGCGTTTCAGCTCAGTGCCTGGCAGTTTGACTTTATTCCTTGGCTTATTGCAGCAATAATGCAGACCAGCAAACTTAGGAGCTCTACACACAAACACGCACACACACGCATACACACACCATTTTATTCATGCTAAGCTAAAGCTTCGGTTACATTATCAGTCAGCAAGAGCCAGTGTTGAGTATTAAGCCAATTTACTGGTACACACCAGTGTACTAAGGCGTTTAATAACTAGCAAAACAGGACTCCCTCAGACCTGTATTTCACTGGTGTGTGCTCAGCTGTGTTTTGTGTGACTGCCTATCTATAAGTATTTGTGGCTATCCCTTTCCTTATTGATCGACTGATTTATATCATCACTCATGCTTGAAATAGAATCCACTCCTTCATCTGCACTGAAGATGCAGGGACTCACTGCGTGCACTGACTATATCTTCTCCTCAGCTGTGTGTGTGTGTGTGTGTGTCAGATTTTCACCATGCATGGATAAAGGTTCACTGACTGCAGCTCTAAGATGAATGCCAAAAAAAGAAGAAAAAAGACAAAAGTGTGCTTCTTTCTTTCTTGCTTTCTCGTACTCTTTTCTTCCTAACCAACGCCCACCCACCCATCCCGTCTATTCCCCTCTTTCGGTGCTCCCATGCTCCCCCATCCCTCATCCTCTTAGGGGAGCATGGGAGCATGCAGTGGAAATAACTGAGCCAATAAAGACACTGCCAGGATCTATCCACTCCCTGTGCCTCACATAGTTACTGAGGGAGAGAAAGAGTGGTGAGGCTTCTTGGAGAGGGGGATAGGGGAGGGGAAAAAAGAGAAAAGTCCACCTCTAATATGACTACAGCCATGGATGACGGTGGTGATGGAGAATAGGATGCAGGCGGTGTGGGCTTGAGAGAAGATGAATGAGGGAGGATGGAGAAGGAGGGCAGGCTAGAATGAAGACAAAGAGCCTCAGATAGTGGGAATAGAGTTCTGGGAGGGAACATGTGTGCACACATATGGACCCCCCTTCCTTGATGCCTCATCTTTACCCAGGGGTGCAACAACTCCTGGTGTGTGCCCTAGAGGGTTTTGCAACAGGTGCGAACCTTTCCAGTCTCAGCAAAAACTTGAGACTGTTTGTTGGATTGTTGAATATTTGTTGGAAGAAGAAAGTTCATCTGTAGGTCCGCAGCTGTAATCAGACTGAAATGCCTTTCTTCTCATTTTTAATTAGAGGACCTTAAGTTGAGTAGACCCACTTAATTTTTGAAAGTGGTGTCCTCTGAACAAATATGGAGCAGGTGTGTTTAAAAAAAGGCACAGCAGAGCAGAGTTATAGTTGAACAGAAGGTGAGGCGAAACTTTGACTGCTGACAGAATAAAGCTGGTTAGAGCGAGGCCCCGCATCTCGTAAATCATGGAACGTTTTCAGACCACCATACGATGCCGGTTGACTACCTCATTGATCCTCCTTTTCAGAGATGCTCCCCCATCGAGAGCTGGAACTCATCCACACCCACCCACCACGCTCAATATGTGTGGTTGTAATGGATGACACCATCACCAGCACACACATATGCACAATATTTACACACACATGCACCAAGCCTGTAAAACTTGGATCGGTCTAACCAGGCCATGTTCAGAAGCCTTGTGTTCCCTGTCAGTTTGTTTAACAACAGCTCAGACGGTGATTTGAGATGTGGCCAATTTCGTTGCAGCCCGTTTCTCCCCAAGGCTTTGCATTTTACGATGATATCTCAGGCGTCGATCCTTAACAGTCTTTTATTTTGTTTTATTGTTTTTTTGTTTCCCCTTTTTTGTGATGAAGCATTCATGATCGTGTCTCTTTGGTGGGACCAAATTGTCATCACAATTTGGTCCCACCAGGCGTGGATATGAATGGCTTATATGCATGTGAATTGGAGCATTTACATCAATTCTCATTGAAACTGTAGTCGCATGCTGCTGCGTGGCCTGATTTCCTTGTACTCAGAGAAGAGCTGTGTAGAACTGGAAGAGGAGACAAATCTGTTACCCGTATGTAGCTCTGGGGAGGCCTCTGAAACAGCATTCTTTCATGTATAATAGAGAGACTCAAAAATAATTGCATCTTTCTTGTCAATCCTTTCTCTCTTCCTCCCTCTCACACGCACAAACACTTGGAGCACCTTTGAAGGAAAGGTCTAGTAATTATTATATGCAGTTTTCCTTTGCACTGGCAAGTTTTGAACAGATTGCTATAAAGCAGAAAACTCTGGCAGAGAGATTTATCTTTGCTTCTTAATCAATGACATTTATTGATGATGACAAAGTGGAACAGGCAGATAGCTACAAGTCGATTATGATGAAAGAGAGTTCGGAAAGCAGCAAAGAAGAAGCATACCTGAGACAGAGTTTATGTGTGAGGAAGGCTTGTTTTTTTTTTTTTTTAGATTATGCATCTTATTCTTTCATTTTACAGGATTGGCAGTGAAAGCATGTAAAAATTTGAATCCTAATTTTGAAATTCACGTACAGCAGAATTTTTAGCATTGAAACTTCTCATCACCTTAGTTATTACAATCCATCCAACTATTGTCTTATCAATAATGGGACCCAGTAATTGTCTAGACAGTTGCTGGATCCATTCCATGCCACAAATGTGAACCTCCTGGCGACGCTAGACAAAAAGTCAGTGGATCTTCTCATCATGAATATGTGTACTACTTTTTGTACCAATCCATCTAGCAGAGTAGAAAAATTTGAGAAATCTGGTGGCACTAGAGGAAAAGCCAGGGCATCGCCAAAGTCATTACCATATATCCTCTGGGAACCACAATTGTCTGTACAAATTTCATAGCAATCCATCCAACAGTTGTTGAGATATTAAGGTTCTCAGTTTGGACTGGTGACTCCAAAAATTCAAGATGAAAAATTCAAACTTCAACACTGTGATTGCCAAGGCCAAGCAATCAATCAAACCTCTGTCCTTTAGGGTTGCGTTCTGTCAGTAATCCAGTGATCCAGTGAAAGAGACGTGATGGATTGGGAACTCCAGACACAATTTTGTCTGAATGTGGAAACGTAGAAATAGAAGGATCTGCACCTGCATTGTCCTAGTAGAAAAATTCAAACCACATAAATTAAGATGGATGGTTTTTAAGTCAAACTATAAATTTCAATGTTTCATTCAGCAGTATTAAAATCTCAGCATTAAGTATTCAGTAGTTGGTAAATTTCCAGATATGCTCAGCTGCGCATTAAATTATTACTTTGCTTCCAGGTTTTTTTGCCCCCTGCACATATAAAGACACGCATGCACACACACACACACACAGACATACAGTTGTCTATATGTCCCAGAGGCAGTGGCTGAATGTTGCCACCAGTGCTGTTAGTTCAAAAAGGTCACATTGGGGTGAACGTGTAGTTCAAAGGTTGCAGCAAGACTCAACAGCTGCAAAAGTCATTGATGGAGCATAAATCTGTTCTTGTTCCTTTCATGCTCAGGTCAATGAGGCTTTGCTGGAATTCACCAAGTTGTCACACCTGCTCTCTTATTATGCTGTTTACACTTTTTCTTTTTATAGGCTAGAGGTTAAAGCTAATGAGAGAGTGAAAGATAATGGCTTGATAGAGGAGCTGACCTCTCAACAGAGGACAGAAAAAAATATCTTGAACATGTGAGCGCTATCCAGTCACAGCTGTGGTGGAGGCACACATAAATCAAAACAAAGTGATATTTATTTGCCTCCTGAACTATTTACTTACTGACAATAAAGGTGGAATTTATGTGGCTATTAAGACGAGTGTTTCTAAATGGTCAGGGGCTGCAACCGAGGCCACTTTATGGATTGGATGCAATAAAACCCTAGTGATAAAACAATATGGAAGCTGCGGACCTGGCCGTCAATCAAAGGTAAGTATGATAAGTAAGTTCATTAATTTTAATGGAGTAAATTCTTCTCAATAATGCAGTAGCCGGGCCACCGTAATTCGTATTTCTTGTCTCAATACAGTGCCCTCAGCCAGACAGAGTGGAGGCAAGTCTTCCTTACCCTCCAGTAAGCCATGAATCAAACAGTCAGAGGTAAGGGGGATGGAGGGAGGAAGGGAGGATAGGGTGATAGTGGGTGGTAGAGGGTAAAGGCCTGAAAGAGGTAGGTAGAGAGATTAAAGAGATGCCCCAGGCTCATTTTCCAGCACTGTGGACAAGGTGATGTCACTACACCACATTTCACTGAGGGATCTCCCAGGAAGGGAGGGAGGGAGGGGGAAACAGAGGGAGAAAGAAGGGGAAAAAAAGGAGGGGGGGTGAAAAGAGACAGGAAGAGAGTTAAACAGGGTAGAAATAGAGACAGAGAAAGTAATGAGAAACAGAGAGACACACACAGGGAAAGCAAACGGAGTGGGAGAGAGAGAGAGAGACTTGGGATTTAGATCGTGCAGCAGCGGGAGAGAGAGAGGGGGGGAGGAGAAAAGTTGAACACGGACAATCCTGCAGTAACTTTTCTTCTTTCTTTTCTCCGTGGAAGAAGCCCCAAGAAAAAAAGAAAGAAAACAGTCAAGGAGAGAAAAAGCTCACTGGATTTACATTTGATTACATTGGCATCGCCCCAGCAAGATTTCCAATCTGGTCCTTGGATACGTACATGCATTTATTTACGGATTAATGTGGTCGCAAATTTGTGGATTTATCAGAAGTTGAAGGTATGGCTTTAACGGACATTTATGGACGTGTTAGTGCTGCTTGAGAGGGATGAAAGTGGGGCGGGGGAGTTTAGGAAGTTTTAAGACTGCAGTTTTTAAAGTGACAGTATAGTGAAACTTTGCAGTGAAACTTTTGCAGGGGGTTTGTATTGCAGCAGGCTGAGACTGCTTAATACAGTGCTTCACATGGGAATATCTCAGGGGTATTATACAGCAGATGACCAAATGAATACCACAAACTTGCTGTAAATTCATTATTGAGCGTAATAGACATGCAGTCCCCCTGGAATTGTCATAGTTATACTATGGAACACTGTGCTTGTAGGGGATAAAACACAGTAAAATGAAAGTATGATAAACTCACTTTCCCTCAGCTGAGATCATTAAAGTTACACCTACTGAGTAGTCTTGGCATATGGTGGCATTGTTGTATTTTTTTACTGGATTTTGCAAAAAAAAAAAAACACCCAACTTCTTGGTGAAGCTGCTGGCAAAAGTGATGCTGATTTTCCCTTAATATCCAAGCCAGGCCTTATAATGAGGCTGAGTTGTCACTGTAAATCTTTGTGGCTTGCATTCAACCCTTGTGGCATGGAAAAGCCTCCTTGCAGCACTGTTTTGTTTTTTGTTTTTTTCACATGCTACATGCATATCATTCAAGCAATGTAATGACAGAGCATAGCACTGCACCTATCTGAGATGAGGGTCCAGAATCCAAAAACTTCTTTCTTCTAAAGAAAAGAAAGTGCTGAGGAGGAAGCTTGAATGCCACAAGACAACATCTGCTTTCCTCATTACTCAGTTTGCTGGCTTTTGCATACTGTCTCTGCACCCCCCCCCAAAAAAAACCCCCCGAGGGGCTTCTTGAAAGTTTTTTGTGAGTCAGTCTGCCCTGCAAAACTTCACATCTCAATTTTGCATGTGCTTAATTCACCACTGAGCTGCTTCTTTAGAGGATAGATTGGCATCTCTGATCAGCTAACCTGATAAAATCAACAGAGGGTCATTTCAACAAAGATATAATGTAAGGACCCTCGACATTAAAAAACTTGGAAAATCTTGTATGCTGTATCGTGCAGTATCTCCAGGGGAACATTCCTCTCTCACTGCAGTAACAGGTTCTACTGCTTCTTCAGACCCTGGGGAATATAGCCCTGTAAATTTTACAAATTGGTGTCCTTGAATTTAACTACACATTAAGTGTTGCTCACTTAACCTGCTGTAGGCTGCACATGCATTGTGTTGCTGCGGGCCGTACAGTATCTGTTTCACATACTGCCTCCAATTTTAGCCTGTGATATGGGCCTGCAGCAAAATTGTATCATCCACTTGACTCTTTGCTTTTTCAGGTCAGCAGCGAAGTGAGCATTGGGCTATCAGAAATGTAAAGTCAAGCTGAAGAAAAGCAGCAGGTCATCTGCCTGCTGAAGGCTGACTCAACCATGCATAGCATGGGCCCCGGGCCAACTAATTCACCCCATCAGAGTGGAAACTCACTTTACATCATTACTTTTTGTAAGCGGACCAAAAGTGTCCACGGCATTGGGACTTCAAGGCAGAAGACATTCAAGGGATGTTGTGTTCAACACTCCCTACTGTTCTTCAAAATCAACTGTGTTGGCCTGTTTCTCATTCACAAGTACTCAAGTAAAGGCCTTGAGCACTGCCCAGAATGTAAGACTAGTAAAGGCTTGCCTGAGTTTCTCTTGAGTGTCATTCAGGTTTGGATATTGCCTTTGCTATTTTGCAAGTTTCCTTTGCTCCTGGTCAGTGGATATGTGGAGTTTCTTATCAAAGCCTTGGGGCATCTTTAGTTTCTTTCATTCACTCCTAGTCCCCCACTGTAACAGGCCTGTTATGCACTCTCAGGTTTGGCCTGAAGCACATCCAGAGTCTCAGAAGACAAGAGTAGGTGTACATGTTGCTGCGTTCCCGATGACAAGTTAGATTTATAGTAAATTGATGTTTTTGACAGCCAAAACACATTCAGCAAAAATGCTCTGATACTTCCTGCAGCATCTGGCAAAAAACACACAGTATGGCAGTATATTGACTGATGTCAACATCCAATCTGACTGTCAGTTGGTCTGTCAGTTGGTCCACTAACATGGTCTAGACTGAAATATCTGTCCAAATAGAACACATTACGTTTTTTTTTTTTTCCCAGACTGAAATATCTCAATAACTATGGGATGGATTGCCATGAAATTTTGTAAAGACATTCATGGCCCCCAGGGAATGAGTCCTAATGAAGGTTCACATTGTTTTTTGATGAAACGTCTTATCAACTATTTGGACCAGACATTCAT
This sequence comes from Toxotes lorentzi, assembly GCA_037833715.1. Classification (NCBI taxonomy): domain Eukaryota; kingdom Metazoa; phylum Chordata; class Actinopteri; family Toxotidae; genus Toxotes; species Toxotes lorentzi. Next base: position 14,151,131 of record JBBMJY010000005.1, read on the forward strand.
CTTCCCCTCAGGAAAAATTTCAATTCTGGTGAACCCCTAACATTTCATCTAGTGCCATCATCAGGTCAGTGGTGTAGTGCCACACCGAGTTAACATCAGTATGTCAGCATTAGCATGTTAGCATGTTAGCATGCTGATGTTTGCATATAGCTTGTAGAGACTCTAGGAACAGAAATTGACATTATTGTTTCCTTTTACTGTGCTTGCACATATATGAATTAATTTGTATGTGAATGAGTGGACGCACTTATTATCCTTCTGTGTTATAGCTGCATTCCAGTCAGCTTTACTGCACTTCCCTACGCATCCACTCCAAGTGAGAGAGGACTTTCTCTGGAATCATTCGGGGTGACGACCCCCACAGACCGATCAGGAAGTTGTTTTCACAGCATACAAGTGTTTGTATGTGTGAGATAGCGCAGGGTAGACTGGAAGCATATATCCCATGGATGAGCTGTCAGTCTTCTTGCTGCGGTATGATGGAGGACACAGCTGGAGAAGCAGTGAACCCTCAAATATCACATGGCTGACACATTTATGCCAGGTTCTCCTATTTAAACAGATACAAGGTAGTGTAAACCGTGGGCTTCTGGTTTACTGTTATTTAATCGTCCATGTCTGGGTGGTTAATAAGTACTTCACTTGTGAAACCACGGAGAGGACATGTTTCATTTAACTCTGTCAGAATGCGTTCCTCTAAACAGGCTTGCGTTGGGGCTGTTGTTCTGTAAGCGATAGCAATGATGATGCAATGTGTGACAGCAAAAACTGCTAAGCACTTAGCAGAAATTACCTCCATTGTTATATAGGACAATATCAGTGCCACTTTTGTCCGCGTATTCAAGCCATAAAAAAGTACTGAAATGGATAGTTGTGCTGGAAATAGAAAATAGGCCAAAGGTCTGGACCTAGAACCAAAAATGACTCCTAGGACTACTGAACAGCTCTCGATCTTAAAGCAAGACACATTGTTTAAAAAAAAAAAAAAATTCCAAGCTGAAACAAGAATGAAGGCTGTATTGTGATTGTCAATGCTGGTCACCACTTCTGTCCGCCAGTGCATGTCTTCAGGCTTTTTCTGTTGGAAGACTTTCAAATCTGTCATTGTTTTCCTTCCTGTATTGGCTTCGTTCTCAGTGACCCCATCAGCCTACTCACCGGGCTTGTGGCCAGATCATTGGCCAAGCTCAGTGTCCTAACCCCTCACTGCCTGGCCTTGATCTGCTATCGTCAGCTGGGTGGCCGTGAAGCTGCGGATGGAGTGCAGAGAGAGAAGGAGAAAGAGAGACATCCTTAGCAACACATATTAGGAAGCCTATTAAATTGTTTTGGATTATGGCCAGATAATAATAGCAATGAGCTGTAACTTTTCCTTCACCCTGTGTTCTCTGGACTGTGATGCATTATGTATTATGTACTGTGTGAACTTTCTTATTATTGTGATCATGTGGCATGAAGCCTATAATAATGGCTGCGGCTTTGGAGTGCTCAAATACAGCCGTTTAGGGCTTTGATTAACCTTCCTTCGATTGAACTGCAGGGGAAAGCTTTTTTCAAAAACTACTCGTTTAGCTCGCAGCTACTTTTACCTTAGAAGTGTGTCCATGTTGTCAACAACTGTGCACATTGTGTCGTACAGGATCTTTTGTAAATATCTTGCTCTTTTCATGAAATTGTAGCCTGGCCTTTCTGAAATTCTGAAAGAACACAAGAAAAGCAAACTACACCTTGAGTCAGCAGGCCCCCCAAAATTTAATGCATAATTCACAATGTAGGGCATGTCAAGCTATCCTTGTTATTTCAGAACATAATTTGAAACACTGTCCTCCATCACATTGTCTGTCAGCAGCACGTTGCAGGGAGTCAGGTCAGGCTAGATGGTATTCACACCATATCTGCGGCTGGGCAGGAGTACCACATTGTGCACCCCCGGGGGAGTGTGGGGGTCATTTCTCCTGGCAGACGGGACAGGTGTGTGTACAGAGACACAGTCTGCTCGCCTGCCTGCCTTGAGGGCCCTGCTGTACCTGTAAACACTGCAGAGTTATGGGGTCCTCACACATGCTGAGGGCAAGTCCAGGTCAGCCGGGATGTGTTTATGCGAGTCGGAGTGGGCGGCGTGTTTATGTGTGTGCATTCTTGTGTGTGCGTTTAAGAATAAGAGGTTATAGTAAGGCAGAGGGACTGTGGAGAATGAATCCAATGATTATTTAGACGTGGCACGCATTTTAATCTGTGCACAAGTGTGTGTGAGCCTGTTGTTGGGCCACGTGGAAGCATCTGGTGCAACACAACCATGACTCCAGTGGAATTGTGTCCAGATGTGTTTGTGTGTTTTGGCCCCTCTGTCTGTTTGACTCTGGACCAACCAGCCTGCATGAAAATCACTTTACTTTCATGTGTGCATGTTGCTTTGTTGTCTTACATATGCAGTAGGTATTTGTTTGCAGTAGAATGTGTGCTTCCTTTTTTACTTCAAGAATGGCTTTGTTTCCTAGATAAGGTCACGTGTGTGTGTGTGCCTTTAAGTACACTCCTCACATGCTTATGTGTGTGTCGCAGCTGCCCAGTCAAAGGCCAACCAGATGGACAGGATAATGGCTATGATCAGACTTTATAGAGTTACACTTCATAATGAGGGACATTCTGGTTAATTCATATGCCATTAACAAAGTCTGCATCATACCACATAATTAACACATCAACTGTGACTAACTCATAAATATACATCAACATCTATTTAGGAGTCAAGCATAATGTGCAGCTGCCGGCAGCTGCTGACAGAGCGCAGGTAGGATTTTACTTTTTTGACTTTCTCTTTTTCTGCTTGTTCATCCCATCAGCTGGTGGCTGAGGTGAGGTGAGCTGTTTCAAACCATGTGGCTTCTCTGCTCCTGTCTGACGCTGCTGGCCCTCAGCTTCGGATCATGTGACACATTGGCGTCAGAGCAAGGTGAGTGATGCCTTTTCCCGCTGTGGCTTTGATGTAAACTCCTTTAGTGGTTTTGCATGGTAAATATGTCAAATTCAGAATGAACAAGATGTCTTGCTTAAACAAAAGGAATAGTTTGACATTTTGGGAAAGAGAGTAAGATGAGAAGATTGATGAGACGGTTCTGTTTTACAGCCGGCAGACTGGTAGCTTTTCTTAGCATGAAGACTGGAAATAGGTGGGAAAAGCTAGCTTCCGGTCTTCATGCTAAGCTGTAGCCTAATATTTAATGGACAAGTATGGAAGTGTTACCAATACTCTCATCTAACTCTTTCTAACAAGGGAATAAGCTCATTTTCCCAAATGTCAAACTGGTGGTTAACAAAAATAAGATTTAAAATAGGATTAAGAACAGTTTCTTCATTTAAATGTTAAAAAGACATTGAATTCACAAAAGCAGTGCCCTCTGCACCTAAAGCAATACTTCTGCAAATCATAATAACTGAGATTTTGTCTGTATCTGCGTGTGTGTGTGTGTACCCTGTATGTGCAACTGAGTCCAAGGTTACAATGAAAATGGAGCGTAATTATAGCTTATGTGCATTTGATGTTGGTAGCCGTTGGTGGCTGTGTGGTTAGGCTGTGGCAAAGAGGCGTATGTGTTTACCATGTGCGGTTGTGTTCCACTTCATGAGCCATCAATTATACAAGCTTCTTTGCATTTGTATAGCAGAAACATGAGTTTTAGAATGTCTGTGTGTGCATATATGAGATTGTGTGCATGTTGAAATGCTAGTTTTTTTTTTTTTTATCTGTTGGTGTGTGGGAGAGAATGTGCATGTGTTTCTGTTTGTTTCCAGGTGTGTGTGTGTGACAGCAACAGAAACAGATAACCAAGAATTCAAGAGGCAGAGAGGTGAAGAGAAATCTCTTTTATTGTGTAGTTTTATTTATTTATTTTGTTCCAAGCTGTCATACTCCCTCATCACATTGTCAGTGTGTTCTCAGGGGCTGGCTCTGTGATATCACTCGGGGGGCCGAGCAATCCTCCACAGCTCGTGGAGCTCTGAAGGGAGCTTTGTCAAGGAGGGGGGTTCCTCTTGGGAGACCCTAGTCAGAGCTTTTCAGATGAGACTGAGTCAGCTTGCAGCTCCCCTGAGTCCTCTCCCCCAGTGGTTGGAAGAAAGTGCTTTCTCAAGTGCAGCTATAACACTTTGTCACAGCAAGCACCACACACACAATCACACACCCTCGCATACACACACACTATCACTATTCCTCCGACTCATCCAAATCTGTACTTACCGGTAATTTGCTGACATTACAGCAGGAAAGCAAGTTTAAGTAAAACTAGTGTTGAAGAGTCGAGCTAGATGATTGCACTGCAGTTCTGCAATGTATCAGCCAGAAAGACTAGTCCCCATAGTTAAATTAAGTTGCTGCCTACTGCCTTTAGTAAAGTGTTGCTGATATGGGGTTTTTTTGTGCACCACAGACCCCTCACAGTCTGAAGTAATGGATTTACGTATTCATTTGTTTTGACTCAGATTCACTCTGTCTGTATCTGAGGTAAGTTGTATGTTTTCTAGCGCCAGTGAATTATTGTAGTAATAAGCTCATTTACACAAAAACAGAAGTAATAGAAGACAAGCAGCACGTAGCAGAAACAGATATACTGTACATGACAGTGCCTGGTTAGGAGAATCAAAGTAAAGTTCTTTTTTAAATGTTCTTATATGCTGATAATGAAACTGATTACATACTGTAGGTCTGTACATATACTGATAATATACTGTATTCCTTCATATACTGTTGACTTGTAAGTAAGACAGGTGAAAAGTGAAAGTAACACAATACGATTAAAGGTTTTTTACTCTCTTAATATGATGCAGTGCCTATTGAAACATGACATCAAAAAGAATGATCTTTGAGTGAAGTTTGTAGTTTTCAAAGAAACTTAAAACAGCATTAGAATCTTTTTTTTTTTTAGCCAAATGGGGGCGCTAGAACAGCTTAAAAGCAACATTGACTCATCGTGTTGACTTGAACATGTTAGCAAAGTATTTACTTATCCGCACTGTGTTCACCAACTAGTCACTAATTTTCTTAACTAACTCATGCACTACCTGCCATACTCGTGGGCTTGTTAATGGAAAAAAGTTACCCGTTGCAGCTAAAAACTGAAGCAAAACAATGAGTTAAAAGATGTTATGCAAAACCTGTTAAAGCTGATGGGAACTGCAGAGTCAGGTGATACTTTTGGATTTGTTACCATGAGCAACTCATATCACATTACATGAAGACTTGTCATGTGATCCATTTTTAATAAAAAAAACAAATGGATACAGCTGGGTGCAGATGGGTAAACTTCAGGTTTGGGCTAGTTTGGAGGTTATAAGAGGTGGTTCTGGAACATCACTGGTGAGAAATTAACTTGAGTAAAACAGTTAAACTTCTAACTGCTTCAGGGGTGCTGCTTCATGAATGAACCTGTCCCATGAGGTCTCTGTTGTCCACAAAAAAATGTGCATTGGGAGCTACATCAGACCTGCTTGCAAAAACCGTAACAAGGGTGCAATAACTTTAAAACACCATGAACTCAGTGATTAAGAAAGTAATACTCAGTCTCATCTCAATGTTGCACAGTGCTTAAAAATACTGTATACCAGTTCTTTTTAAGTATCTTTTGCCTTTTCCTCCGATGGTCTAATCCAGCCTCACTAACTAATATGTCCAGTCGGGTCCAAATGTCTGAGTCCACAAACTCATAGCATGCCAGACACTATCTCAAACAGCACAATCTCATTTGATAAGTACAGACCTCTGCATGCCCTAAGTTTACTGTTGTGAAAAGCTTGTAAATGTGCATGTCATGAGCCCAGTCAGTGTCTGTGTCTACTTGTTAGAGTATATTGAATGTGGGCCAGAGGCCTACAAGTGGAAAATGAGTGAGCTCATCCCTCTAAAGTGCAGCATTTTAAGTCTTTCCACTCCTCTGTCCTGCAGTTTTATCTCTGGAAAACAACCAGGAATGTTCTCTCTTGTCTGTCTCATTTGGCCACGAAGGCAACTGAGACACACACACTTCTTTAATCACTCTCTCAGTTTGTCACCCCCACCCCATTTAAACCTTAGATAGGCCACATGAATCATTGCATTGAATCGTCACCCCAGCGTGCCCCTCTCCTTCCCTTACGTCGCATGTGTTTAACAGCTCTGAGACTTACAGGACTCTCCTTCTGAGTCTAACTTTCTGCTGATCAGCAGCTCAGTCCAATTATCTTGGAATGCCACATTGTAAGGCACACTGAGTAACTACCATACCCGCTCTTATTACAAACCGCCCACCACACACTCTGACACTGTGAGCGCACTCCTGACCTCTTCTCCCAGATGAAAGCGCTCTGCCAAGTGTTTGCTGCTACAAAAACAGAATTAAAGCTCAGGGATAGCTGGTTTCCGTAAACCCCGGCCACAACAAGACATTCAAAGATAAGGCCAGTGATTCCTATTCCTTCTGAAGTTTGTTAAATATCACTCACAACCCAAGAAAGGTCACACATTGCTTATTTTAGCTGGGATGTTTCAATGGTTTAGCTAGAGTGGAGTTGATATTGCACATGTACATTGTTCTTTGTTATACTGAATGCCTGAGTGGTGTATTTTTATGTAGTCATTTCCCTAAGGACAAGTGATATATGAGTTTCTTTACTTTCTGTATACAGATAACATTTACAATAATCAAATCACCCAGGTTTGTCCTTGTCTGACACCTTGTACTTGTATGCCATCCAACTTAAGTCTCTATACATCAAAAATGAGCATTTTGCTTATCTAATGACCTAAAATTTCCTTAATTTTTATGTTTGGCAAGGTAGAGACTTGAGGGAAAACTCACAGCAGTGTACTGCATGACTGCCAGTGTAGTATCATTACCTGCATTGGCAAGACTCAAACACAACCCATCAAAGAGGAAGTGAACCCGGCCAAGACCATCCAATCTCTTTAAGGCTACATGCAGCTACTAGCAGGATCCTGGAGTGACACTCATACTTTGTGCTAATTAGCTTGTCAACAAGCAAATGCGTTCCTTTGATCACAGCTTGAGAGGAAATGGGGTTCAAGTTCTGCATCGTGTCCGCTGCCAAAGTGCCTGAGTACCCAACAGTCCACTAAAATATCCTCCATCTTCTGAGCTACTGTATGTAGAAATAGCTCGATTCTCTCATGAGTGTGAGCAAAAGTCTGACGCTTCAACAAGTAAACATAGCATTTAACTTGATTCACAACTTTAAAAGGGGTAATACATGTTTTAAAGTTGTTTACCACTGGGATATACCCATATGCAAACACAGATCATACAGTTTCCAGTGTACTCTTTAGATGTCAGTCCGAGTGTTACATGGTTGGAGAAAGCGTTTAAACTTGCTATCTCAGCTTTCATCAGTCTAATCTGCAGCTCAGTTTAACATCCATCATCCTCACATCCTTTGTCATCTCCTGCTAAGTTTTGCATACTTCTTTCCTCATTCACACATAGTTTGAAAATGTTGAGTATGTCATTTTCATAACCAGCTCCAATTTTCAGACTTTGGAGTTCACTTCAGTAGTTCCAGAGCAATCGTTTCCTGTGCATTTTTTTGTTATTCAAATTGCCAGATAAAGATAAACCTGCACTTACCAGTCTCAAATTGTGGCACATCCCTTACATAGTTAAGTAGTTGTCAGCTTTAGCTCTACTTCATCAGCATCACCTATATTTTGAGCTTGATGCTTACATGTTAGCTTATGCTTCTACTTAGCATCAACATTTCTGTGTTGTGTTACCATAATACTATAGCTTTCTATGCTAACCTTTTCAGTCTGCTGCACAGCTAAGTTGCTGACGGATGCTGGCCAAGTGTGTCAAAGTAGAGCTCGCACTGATGAAATCTGAGCCAAGTCATACAGTGTAGAGCATGAGAATGACAAGCTGAGTCTGAGATATCCTAAAATGGCAACTGGAGAGACAGCAGCATAGGGTCTTTTATTCTTAACATCACCTCTGATAAGAAAAATATAGCCTCAAGAATGCTACTCAGGATGTTTAGGGCAAGTTGGCTTTGCGCATGTGACATCTCTCACCGCCCATTCTCTCCCCCTCTTCTGTCTCCTTTCTCCACCTTCTCCTCTCTTGTGCTGTAACTTTTCATTGTGCAACCCACTTGCCTCCAGCCAGGATCTCTCTCTGTTCCTGACAAAGCCTTCATCTTGATTCTGTCTGATGGAAATGGGGCAGTGATGAAAAACAAAAAAAAAAGAGAAGGGAAAAGGAAAAAGAAAGAATAAGCAGTGACAAAAAGTAGAACTTACCATCTCTTGACTTAAAAAAAAAAAAAAAAAAAAAAAAAAAAAAACCACCTAGGGACATGAAGACAAGCTCTTGGTGTGTTTTTTTTATTTCAAAAACAGAACGTTTCTTTGAGGCTGCATAGAGTTTATCTTTTTCT